>VACF01001947.1:0-188023 GCA_006891605.1 Pleurozium schreberi
ATCAATTGGAGTTCAAATCCCCCCCCCAGAAAAAATTTAGGAGGGTTTTTGTCACCAAAAAAATGCTCCTTGGATTTAAAAAATGGTCTAGTAAAATAAAAAAAATTGAAAAATAATTTAATCGCAATTTTGTAATCCCTCAAAACAATAGAGAGACGGTCTTTTGGCAACAAGGAATGGCTCCCCACATCCAAAGTGTCATCTATTGTTTAGTGGTACTTTAGGTCTTAGGGTCCTTGTAAAAGCCCCTTTCTTCCTTTAGAAATTTATGTCTGGAAGTTGATAGGTAAAACACATGTATTTAGAGGTGGTTAAATAATGGTTGGTTAGAGTAGGTGAGGGATGCCTTACCGGACTAATTAGTTCAAAGTGGGAGTTGTAGTTGTCACCCTAAAGATGACTCTTGTCATTTGTAAAATTGTCAATATTTGACAATTTCTCTTCCAAACACCCTCTGGCCTTTAGGGATTAAATGAAACTCATTTTCCACTAGATTTTCTTTTATTAGTCAAATATTTGTAATCTCCTTAACAAAAATTGGAAAAAATAGGACCTAATGGAAGTTTTAAAAAAGATATTTGGGATTATTTTTCTATAATTACTTGAAAGGTGTTCCCACAGTCCTTTGGACCCTAAAGCGTCTTTTGAGCCCCAAAGACTCTAACCAAAATATTGGTTGCTAATCATAATAACTTGAAATTCCACAATATTCAATCCAAGAGCAGATTCCCTTTTCTTATTAATTGATTAACAAAATGTTGGAATCAATTATTGAGTTTTGAAACAAATTTTAATAAGAATTATTATTGTCATGACTTTTATAGTTGGTCTTGAATTATTTGAATTAAAATGGAGAATATATAATATTTAATTTTAAACCCCTATAGTTCCAAGACCATTTTTCTATCCAAAACCACTCAAACCTATCATTTCTACAACAATTGTCTAAGAAATTTTTTAAAATTTGTTTTTTAGAATCTAATTGTGTAATTCTGTACTAAACTTATCTCAAATCATGCAATAAATTTTTTGTGATGTTTGACCATATAAATTGAAAGATATAAGCATTCAATATGAAAAAAAAAGTTTTTTCAAGAAGATGCTCTAATTGTCAACAAAACAAGAAGCTCTATACCTTTCACACCACTAATCCCAATGCAATGAATCAAAGCTTTCCATTTGGACTAAAATTTAATCTATGAATGATAAATGTTGAAACATTTATTGCAAATTTTTATGTTGCTTGGTCTCTCCTATTTTGAGTTTATTGTGGTAGAATTTTTGTTCTTAGGTACTAATTGACATGGAAATTATTTTTAAATATGGTATAAGTTTTTCTAGCTAACGAGAAGTTACAAAAGATTTTGCATAAGATGGAATTCATGAAAAGCCTACCTAACATCTAGTCTATCCCCTAGAGGAACAAAAAGACTTTATGGGTTAAAAAACTATTATGACTAAAGTGCCTAATTTCTAGTAACTCTACACTTAATAGCAAGGTTTGTGCATTTCACTTGCAAAAGTCATAAAAAAATGGATGGAGAGAACCATAGGATTGTAGGATATATATTGCGATGTGAAAATAAAGCCTCCCCTTAATGGATGATATGGATGAAATTCATTTGCACACACTAGAAGAAAATTGCGTTGAACTTGTCAAAAACTACGTTTTATTCAACATAAAAGTGTGGGTTGGATTTTGTTGAGATCTCCCTTTGTAATCCAAAATTTTGCATTCTAATACAAAATTTTGAGTTTCACTTGTTAGATTTTGTGTTGAAATGCTGAAACGCAGAATTTTGCATTATGGAGGGAGAACTCAACAAAATCCAGCCTACACTTTCATGTCAAGTAAAACGCGTTTTTTTGTCAAGTACAACGCAATTTTGACAAGTTAATCATAGTTTTCTTCTAGTGACATCATCTCTATGGGTGTACCTTTTTTATTGCAGGATAGGCTAGGCTATCATTCTTGTCCCTACCTACAACATTTGAATGCTAAATCAACCACGTTAGATAAAGTTTTTCAAGAATAAATTGATTTATTTGAATTCTAATTTAGTAATTTCTATTTCAATCATTTTAAACTTACTCTTTTTAGGTCTGACATGATACTCTATGACTTTGATATGTCTATTTTTAATAACAAAGTGTAAATGATTGTTCAAATGGAAATGCTCATCGCTTGTTGGCTTGTTGCTCCTCGCTCACACTCTAGTGAACATTGTTGCCCAAGCATGTATATATCCTCAACATTATTAGCACTAGAAGAAAACCACGTTGGAACAGTGAAAAACTGCATTGGAACCCACACAAACATACCAGATTGGTTTTGTTGAGTTCCGCGTTTCCAATGCTGATTTTTGTGTTGGACTGTGTTGGAATGTATTTTTGCGTTGAAATTTCCAACTAATTTCAATGCAGAAATACATTCCAACACAGTCCAACACAAAAATCAGCATTGGAATCGCGGAACTCAACAAAACCAATCTGATATGTTTGTGTGGGTTCCAACGTAGTTTTTCACTGTTCCAACGCGGTTTTCTTCTAGTGTAGTAAATCAACATTTCTAACGAATCAAAAGTCATGTTTGAAAGAAATTCTTGAGGAGGTGGTGAAAAAAAAATTTGAGCCCAATATATGGAGGGAGGCCTCTTGCTATAGAAAAGGCTCATGTGGAGGTGGTGAAGAAAAATATTTGGTCTATAAAGTCAATGTTCTTAGATGAAAGGTTTGGAAATCACAAAAATAATTAATAAGACACTATAAAATTGGTTGTAATTATATTTCTCTAGATGATCCTTAATGGTGTTTTTTCTATTCAAAAGAGCTCTAAACTGCAACCAAATTACAATGTAGGATTAGTTGTTACATTTTTCCAAATGAACCTTGAAGGTGCTATTTGATTTTGAGGAATACTAAACTAGCCTCAAAATAGTTAACAAATTTTTGTGGTAAATCTTGATGCTTTTGGTAATTTTTTTTTTTTTTTTTTTAAATTAAAAAAATACAATTCATTTTCTAGGACATGTATTATATACTAATATAATGTGCTTATGAAAATTTTTTTGGATGGATGAAGAATGGATGACATGGATGAATTTTAGTTGTATGTAAAGGAATAGATGCTCCTTCATACAACATTTGATTGCAACATTTGATTATTTTCAATAAAAAAATTTCAAATTTCTTTGCAATTTTTTCTTTTTCTGTTTTCTAACATTTTTATTTTTGGGTCTGAAAATACTATTTATTATCTACTTTTAATAAAGATTCTTGTATTGAGCGCTTAAATTAAATCGCTCATCACTCAATGCTCATTGTTTGTTGCTCCCATGGCCTGTGTTCATCTTGATCTACAACTTCGAGTTGTGGTTTGTCACCAAGAAGTTTTTTATTTCATTATGCATATTGATCTCTAGCAAGCACTCTCCCATTCAAGTGGACTTCAAATCTTCATACGTTTGTTGCTGAAGGAGTTGAAGAAACTGTAGCATGATATTTTTGCCCTTAACTTCTTGCAACCGGAAGGCAATCGGTCTTTTGACTTGCGTGCAATACAGATGTGGACCATATCTGATTTTTCGGCATATGGGTTGATATCTGGCCTTTGTTGTAAGGGGTACAAAGAATGTCCCCATTGTGGACTATACATTGATGCACAAATGGCCAAGACTAGAGATGTGCTTTCAGACAAACAAATGAGGGGGTCCAAGATTGTGTATGGTGGAATACAGCGGTACCTGCCTTGACATCACCCTTGTCAAAGAAATGCTAGATTCAATGGAAAAGCCAAACACCGTGGCATGCCACGAATACAAACAAGACAAGATATAATCCAATGTGTGGCTTGGCACCAGTCATATTCATACCTTGGTGGCAAGGAAAATGGACTTGGCAATCCAGTGCATGTGACGGGCATGAAAAGGCTCTAAGCTTTGTTTGAATTGGACTACTGGGAGGTGTATTACCCTACCCTGAATATTTTAAGATAGCATGCCACAATAGCGTTACCTATGATGTCCTTGCTTACACGTTTGGACAGAACAAATGTCTTAGATAACAAACATGACGTTATCATGGATTTATTAGGATGTGTTACAGTGAAAGCAATGACTATGCTGTCCAAGATCATCATCCTTAATTGAAGGCAAATGGGTCATGAAGGACAAAATAATTTCCAACATGTATTGTCAAAGCATGCACATGTTATAGCAAGGTTTTTGAGATTATTACTAATATTATGTAATTCTTGATTTTACAACATTTGCTTGAAAGGTGTATTCTAGATCCAATGCATTGCAAGAAAGATTTGTGTGAAAACAAAGTGAAGACTTTGTAGGGCATGAACAATAGTCTAGAAATTTGGATTGATGCCCAAGTATTGGGCATTTGTGAGGAGATTTGGCTTCAAGAACCACGCCGGCGACAAGATGAATACTACATGCCGTCGGCACCTTACRTGTTTAAGCCCCATGAATAAAAAGAGTTTGTTGCTATAATTTTCAATATTTGCACCTTTTCCAACTATGTGGGAAGCATTCACAAGCGCCTCCAAGATGGAAAGCTGCAATATATGAAAAGCCACAACTACAATGTCCTCATGCAATAGGTATGTAACATGTTTGCTCCTTCCATGCATTATATATCATGGAATTTATTATTTCAGACATTGAAAATGATGTCTACATGTTCCTTTGTGCATGAGGGGAAGATAGGGCATGCTTCTTGTGATGTCAACATGAATGTCAGTGAAAACAATAGGAAGATTTGTCAGCGTCTGAAGCAACACAAATTTTAACATGTTGTTTGCTTACTTTCAAGTCCACCAAACTTGACGTAGTACTCCAAATGGATGTGTAATGACGAGCTCATTGTCCTACGTCTTGGTAGTGAATAATCTCCCTCAAGGTACTTTTTTGTTGGAATATTGTTGGCAGATCCTACCAGTGGCCATACCAAACTTACTCAATGAGAACGTGCGCACAGTCATCATAAAATTGAATAGAGTTTTCTAGAACATTTGTGCCAAAGAAGTGCAGCATAGTGATCGCGACATCATGATGCGCGATGTGATAATGACAACTTKCATGTTGGAGAAGGAATTTCCGCCCACATCACTAGAAGAAAACTATGTTAGAGACCTCCAAAACACATGGGCAGAAATTTGTTGAATTCCATGTTTGCAACATAAAAATCTGTGTTGGAATGTATTGAAAATTTTGCGTTGGATTTTTCAATGCATTTCAATGTGGATTTTTGCGTTGCAAATGTGGAACTCAACAAATTTCAACCTACACGTTTTGGGACTTTCCAACGCAGTTTTCTTCTAGTGCATTCTTGAACATCATGTCACATCTACCCCTACACTTGATACAACAATTATTTGTGTGCAGGCCAGTGCACTGCTGTTAGATATATCCAATAGAGTGGTACATGAAAACTTTAAAAGATTATGTCCGAACAGATGCACATCTTGAGGGTAGCATTGCAAAGGGCTATTGAATGGATGGCACACTTGGATTTTGTACAGAGTACATGCACCAGTATAAGGGGACAGTGCACCACATTTGGGATCCGAATGAAGACGCTACTATGACAGACAAGATTCTTCAATTAAACTTACAATAAAAGCGGAAGATTTCAAATGAATTTAGGAACCTTGTTCACGCCTTTGCACTAGGCAATGCAGCGTGCCTTCACGCTTGGCATTAGTGAGTTCCTAAATCCTCCTTTGAATGTGCAAGTCTATATTCATGTTAGTTTGGTCCTCCACTTTGTAGTTTATTGCATAGAGGTATGCTAACTTACCAAGTTAATTATGTCATGGGCATGCAGGAGGTGATTTGGCTGTGTTGCCTTCCTAGTATGGTGTAACATATGCTTGTAACATGGGACATGGCATGTAACATCATTTGGGACATTGTACATTACATCCTTCAAAACAGACCTCACTAGAGCGGCAAGCTTTTTCAGTATGTTGCCAGGTGTTCATTTTTATGTACTTACATTATGAAGTGATCCCTACTCTAAATATTCTTCATTGGAATGATGTGTAGGGAATATATGACAGCAAGATGCAAGCATTGGTAGGAACAAGAAGCATTTCAGCCAAGTGTTTGCTAGCGCCATTTTTCCATGCCTCAGTAATACCCGACTAACCTTTATAATTTGCCACTTTTTACTCCATGGTTGAGTGCACAAGTGAAGACACTGCAAGTTGCAAGTCAACATTTGGACAATGAGATTGTATATAAGAAGTTTTTGACAAGTTAATCATAGTTTTCTTCTAGTGATAGTATGGTCAACTTCCGGAGCAATTTGCAGCATCACATTGTTAAATGTATGCTTTTGGCATGGATCTCCGCGTTCGGAGTGCAGAAACTAGATTGATTACATGAGACTCTTATGTAGTAGCCTCATTCACTCAGTAGCTTCGATGGGGGCTTCGCAATGGCCAACTTCTAGAACGAGCACATGACTATCACTAGAAGAAAACTATGATTAACTTGTCAAAAATTGCCCTAAACTTGTCAAAATTGAGTTGCACTTGACAAAAATTGCATTTTACTCAACATGAAGTGTAGGCTGGATTTTGTTGAGTTCTCCCTTCAGAACGCAAAATTCTGCGTTTCAGCATTTCAATACAAAATTTGTCAAGTGAAACGCAGAATTTTGTGTTAGAATGCAAAATTTTGGATTACAAAGGGAGATCTCAACAAAATCCAGCCCACACTTTATGTTGAATAAAACATAGTTTTTGACAAGTTCAACGCAGTTTTCTTCTAGTGTATGTGGGGTACATTGAAGAGATTTTGGAGCTTGACTACCAAAATCATTGCACAATTGTGTTAGTGTCAATGAAGAACATTTATGTCATAGAATAATACATATATTATATTCCACTTACTATAAGTTTGAATGGTCTATTTCATCAATTAAAGCAATAAGGAATTACCAAATTTTGTGAATTTAATAATCATATGGAAACACAAGTACCCGAAGGTAAGCAAGAAACTAAATAATATTCAAAATTGAAAAATGAATTTCATTCTTGAGACAACAAGACGCACTTTGAGTCCCACTCCATTGATTCCTCAACTCCCAAAATAACTAGGCAGCTGGCCCCAAAATTGAGGTTGGGTTTATCGAACTTGAGCTTGGGGATACAAAACTTGAGCATTGGGGATACCGAAACCTAAGCCCCAAGAATATGAAACTTGTGGTCGGAGGTGGAATTGCAACCCTAGCGCAGAAGGCAACCTGGACCTACCCAGTCGTCATTCCATGATGCACTAAATCATTTGGGCGCCTCTTCCTAGTTCATGCCATGTTGGTCCTTTCCGATAGTTAGGAATCTAGTTTTCTTGTTTACTAGGTGGTTTCAGATGGACTGCAGCCTAAGGTTCAGGTCAACATCAATGCTCTTGTCAAACCATAGACAAATGCAAAAAAATGAGGTAAGATCTCTCAATGAAGCTTTGTTGTAATGTATTGYTGTTTATGGTTTTAGAAGGTGGCTATGGAAGGCCTCATCCACAAGTTCCTKACATGGTGATGATTTCAAATGAAAAGACAAGTGAATATATGATTAGAGATTAAATTTGGGTTCAGGATTTAATTTGATTTGCTGAATTTGAACCAAGAAGTCAAGCTTCAAGCATTTGGCCGTATTCATGATGCATGAGGATACAAGGGTTAGGCCCTCTCGCTGACAAGACCTGTAGTGTTTGCAATTTTTCAAAGAATAAGATTTTTTAGTTTGTATTGGTTTCGGATTTGGTGTTTTGCTCTATGAGGTTTTCAATTGGTCATGCATGCAAGGGGGGAGGGGGCACATGCCCACTTGATGCCCAGACGGTTTGGCAAAAGGCTACAATGTGCATACAAGATCCTACCACAGATTTTTTGTCCTTGTGGATTTTGATTTCAGTGTTTAGCTTTTGGGGTCCTCACTTTGCTTATGGATGAGGGAGGTGGTGGGGTGGGGGGGGGGGGGGGAATTAGAGACCCTTTAGATGCCAAGACAGGGTGAGCACAAGGGTACAGTGTGCATACAGAAATACACCTTGCATTTTTTTCAATGTGGATTTTGTTTTTGGTGTTTGGTCCTAAGGGTCCTCAGGTTGCTTATGCATGAGGCAATGAAGGTCGAAGGCCCTTTGGTGCCGAGACAAGTTGAGAACAAGGATACGACGTGTAGATGGGACCACCTTCCATATTTTTTTCCTTGTGGATTTTGATTTCAGTGTTTGGCTTTTGMGGTTCTCAATTTGCTTATGCATGAGGTGGAGGGGGGGGGCAAAGGCCCTCTCAGTGTTGAGATAGGGTGAGCACAAGGGTACAGTGTGCATACGGGACCACCCCTCGCATTATTTTTTCTTTATGGATTTTGATTTTGGTGTTTGGCTTCTAGGGTCCTCAATTTGCTTAAGCATGAGGTGTGGAGGATCAAGGGGCCTYTTAGTGCTCAGACAAGGATCACAGGCTTTCTTGGGTGCCAAATCCTTCTTGGTGCTTAGACAAGGCAAGGCAAGAAGGACATTGGGATTCTAATGTAATTATGTGCGCTTTTCAAAACTAATTCTTCTACTACTTTTCTCTATCATAGGTCTTAATAGAAAACACATTGGTTCCTACCACTTTTCTCTATCACAGGTCTTAATAGAAAACACATTGGTTCCTACTCTTGAGCACTGTCTATTAGTCAAAGCGTTTGAGAAGGTCCCTCATGGAAGTACTGTAGAGATGGCATTTGGCAATGTTGCAAACCATATGGCCCTTCATGACGACCAGGTAGGGTCTTCTCCTCCCAAATTTCCTAAGGTAAGCCTAGACAATTTGATTTGGGACCTAGATCTCATCATTGATGATATGTACAAAGAAGGCCTAATGTCCCCCCACACTTGACTTGCACCTCTATAAGTGAAAATGAGGAAGTGCACCTAGTGCCTAAGTTTGAKGACACCACTGAGTTCTGCACTTGTGTCCATGGCAATGTTGATGTCACTTCCGGRTTAGAGTTTGAYATTGATATCTTTATTTACTATTGTGGACAATAAAGACCTCTAATTGATACTTGCCTCTGTGCTGTGTGAGACACAATGACTTGTTATTGAATCTTTTGATTGTACACAATGCAGTCTCTTCTATTGTTTGGTACACCTAAACACTTCGTTGGTTTCATGTTTTAAATCTCCAAATTGTATTTCTTTGAACTTGACCACCTCCACGAGATCGAAGGACTCGCCTTTCAACATGGCCATGGCAATAGTGGACATTTATCAATAGACTAAAAATAGCCTTGATGTGGAAATGGAAGAGGAGAAAAKCCATATTYCAGGTGTGCAAGATTACTTCATARARGATGACATWAAAAATTCCCGAAGGATGGACACCGTTTTGATCATTTCAAGTTTGAGGTTAACAACTTYGGACCTATCATGAATGTGCATTCCATTGTACAAGTTGGTRCCCATGCCAATGTATATTGATCAACACTCTCCTACAATTTGACATTGCTTGAGAATAAATTCAGTGTCGGATATGAARAGGGAGATCAAGTCTTTTACGTATCCATATCAAATAAAGATGAATAACCAGCAATGTTTTTAAAAGCCAAAATATAAGAGTAGAGCCTGCTCAAGAATGTAGTAAATGAAAAGTTTAATATGGAGCTAAACTCCCAATCGGTGCTAWAGCACTTAGTGGAATACAAGTTCTTTGTCTGCGAYGGAAATCATAGACRAATTGCTTGGATGAACTRCATTCACAACCTTCACTCCAAGTTTCTATATTGGCATATCTGCGTGGACTCTATAGTGCTAGATACAACAAACAAAATTGGTGTGGCCATGCAAGCAATGCATGATATCAACAAGTACATACTTTTTGTTTTCACTTGCTTATTTGTATTCCTATCTCAAGTTCATCATGTATTTGAAAATTTGGGGGCTATAGGAATCCAATCTGATTTGATTTTTTGTATGTATTGCAAGCAAATAGAGAGCTTCTATGTCAAAACTAACCTTGTGCACACGCTATACCAAGTGCACAAGTACGGGTTTATGGATCTCAAGAACAAAGAGCTTCTCAATCTTGAGGAAGTGAAAATGAGGCAGCAAACTACACACAAGACCTGGTACACAATGCCTCTTGAGGTTTTCACGTCTTTCATTTTTAAAATAAGGCACTAAACTTCAATGCGTATATTTTCTTTCTGCTCTGGATTTTACTTTTCGTGCTCATTGGTTTGCATATTGTGATACTCTCTATGATGATTCAGCAAGAAATAGCAGCAGCTCTTGATGCAACGGTTAGTAAATACTACGAGGACTACCTAAAAGAGGATGTTTTTCCGGATGGAATTGCAGCGGCAATGCAAGCACCCATCAAAGACTCCACCAAAAGGCTATATAAAAGACTCTCTAAAATTAAAGCCATAGCATCACCAACACTTGGTAGTATTTCCATCTCTGTTGAAATGCGATCTTTAATGTTCATTCCTTCATAATTGAAAGCTCTTCATTTGTGGATGCAAATTGAGCTCCATAGAAGGCTATTTATTGTGCTTGAGTTAATCCCAGGGAAGTTGTAGATGATAGCTAGCGCAAACGTATGTCCGATGTTCAAGGTGAGGTGGCTAAAATGGACCAATTCCTCCGGTCCATCCCGAGAAGCACACCAATTCCTAGCGCGTCCTATGAATGAGGACAAATTACAACTATATTTGGCAAAGGCATGTCGGTATGCTGTGGTAAGTTTTCAAAATTGTTTTTTACTTTAGTTGATACAGGCATGTGAATTGTGTTGGATTTCATCTATTTCTCTATTCTATGACACTTTCATCTTGTTTGATAGTCGTGGAAATCTAATCATTGTTGATAAACAAAGTCTTCTTGCACATTGAAGAAGAAATAATTGAGATGTATGAATCAATCATCCGGATTGATAATATTATTGTAGAGATGTTCATTACTACCAAGCCACAAACACTATGAGTATTTGGAGGAGTGGCAAATGAAGCTTTGGGAACATGCCTACAAGGGTATATTCAAAGGAATTGATGCCTTTAAGAAGTCAGATTCTTTCAAGCATTTCAGAGGGTCCATGCTTGCTATGAAGCGCGTAATATACAAATAAATCATTTTGCCAAATAATCCTTATTCCTTCAATTGTTTTAGATACAATCTAATATGCCACATGCTATTGTTCAAGATGCCTTGTACTACTTCTGAAGCACTAGCGTCATTTGCATTGTTTCATGAAGCAATACTAATCATGTTTTCAATCCCTTCTACAAATACTTCAAATTATACGCCAAGAAAATCATTGCAAAAGGTGATTTACGACCATTTTCAACCACTTGGTTGGATCCATTTTCCAAAGATTGTATGTTCTCCTCCACACAGTCAAAGAATTGGACTAGCTCTAATTTGCAGGCATGGTCTTGACACCTTGAGTGCAACTTCAGAACAACTCCACTGGAATAGGAAATTTTATTCCGGACATTGAAGGACTACTGCTGTAAAATCGGAATTTGATGAATTTGCCGGACTGGCTCTAGAGGCCAAAAAAAGAGCCATCAAAAGACGTAAGGCTTTTGATAAAAGTATGGTAGAGAGATGGGAAGTAGAAAAGAAGAAGACTGAGGATAACAAAAAGAAGCTGCTCGCCGCCTAAGTTGAGAGCAAACAAGAGAAGGTCAAGAAGAAGGGCACAATGAGAAAGGCCGAGACATCATTGCAAGAACCCTCTACTAGCAGGGCCAACAAACCCAAAGCATTAGATGTTTTTTCAGCCCTGCAAGAGCCTGTTTCGGGCCTGTTCCCTGAAACTGTTCCTTGCATAGGGAACCAACGACTACTGGTTTGAAATTTTGAATTTCAAAAAAAAAAAAAAAAAAAAAAATTCCAGAAATCTTAGAAAGTATGAAGAAACTCAAAACTAATTTAAAAAATTATTTTTTTTTTCAAAAAACTATTTTTTAAATAATTAATATTTAATTAAAATAATTAATTAATTAGTATAATCTGACGTGGCAGTCTCTAAAGACAATGTCTGCAATAATATGTCATTCCACGAAGGGCTCTACTAACTTAGTGAGAGGGAACTAGGCTGGGCTGTAGTGTTGTACTTGCTATATCTATACATTGGCAAGATTTAGGATAGTCAACAATAATTGCAACACTTTACAATTATTCTATTATATCAAACTATCTAGCTATATATGTTGATGCCTTGTCACCGTAGATTATTCTACACCGCATGTGCACTGAGAAAGGGTCCAACAGAACTTGAGAACTCAATGAACATTGTAAAGTGCTCCGCGTCAACTCATATGCACGTGTGACAGTTATTCCTAATGAAGTTGCTGCATGGGCTCTCACCAACAATGAATCAAAGCCACGGTACCTCTTTAAAAGATTGCTTACGACATTTCATTTTAGTTGTTTCACATTGTTATAGTTGAGGTCAAGATAGCCTTTTTTATTTGTAAGTTTAAGTCCTGCACAATTACAGGCATCTCTAAGCCCCTTCTTCAATCTGGCACTAAGCAGTACGTTTAGATTCATCCCAACTTGTGAAGAGCTACTTTAGCTCCTTCAATCCTTGAAAACAACAAAAATATCTTGATCCCTTTTGGATACATGGGCTTCAAAACAAAAAAGTGATAGGCCACTATGAGCACAAAAAAGCTATTTCCAAATGCTTTGTATCATGATGTACGGCTAAAGCAATGTCCAAAGTGGTTTTTGCCAAATCCCAGTGTTGCTTGCACCATCCATACACAACGACCTTGAATTGTGAGTTTTCAAGTAACACCACTCAACCTCTAAGAGTTAAAAAAAAGTTGAATTGCATTCATTTTCAAGAGCTTCAGTTTGACCAAAATCTTGAAACAAATTCCCTCTTTTTCCAATATATCAAGGTCAATTCTAGAAAGGGGTCTAACATATTAAATTGAGTTCTAATTATTACTATTAACATCTCATTTTCCAAAATCACAAATACAAAGTAGGGTCAGGTCCTATTTTACAAGGATTCCTAAAAAAAAGGAAAAAAAAACATTGATTGAGTATATAGACATGTATAATTAATTGTTTAGACAATCAAAAATATGGTACAAGCAATACCAATATAAAGCTCTAAAACAAAGTGGAGCCAACATTAATACCATGAAAGTATAATTTTTACCTCAATCTCATCTGCCTCAATAGGATTTGGGATGTTTGGAGAAGTCCACACATCGTTCAACTTGCAGGACCATTTCAAATAATTATGAATGCTAAGCTGTACTTTCTGAGTCCTATAATAAGTAATGTACTATGAACCATCTCCAAATTTAGGATCATCATTGTTGCTATTCTAGAAGCATATACAAGTGTCTAATTATAAACAATTTCATGATGAATAACCAATATAAAAAAGAAAGAACTATTGATTTAAATTACCTTCAACAACTGCATGAACAATATCAAACATAGGAATTATCAGTTGCCAAAATAGAGCACAGCAACACTAAACAACACTCATTTGAGCTAAACAGTGCTCAAATGAGCTGAACATCACTCAATTGCATAGAATAGCGCAGTTTAGCACAGAATTGCTCGTAACATTGCTATTCGGTGCACAACAGCAGTGAACAACGCTATTCTACGCCATTCACGTTGTAACAACATTGTTGTGTGCAGAACAATAGTGAACTGTGCAATTTTGTTTAGAACTACATTATTCATTGCTACTGTGTGCTGAACAACGATGTTACAAGGTGAATGGCGCAGAATTGGGCCGTTTAACACAATTTAGTGTTGTTCTGCACTATTCACCTTGTAACACCATTGTTTAGTGCACAATAGCAATGAACTACATTGTTTTGCACGAAAACTGCTCGTAACAACACTAAATTGCGTTTAATGGCGTAGTTTTGAGTTGAATAGCGTAGTTCAGCGTTCATGTGCTTAATTCAGCATTCTTGTGCGCAATTTAGTGTCGTTCAGCATTTTTTTGCGCATTAGGTCACGGTTATGATTTATAAACATCTAGAAGTTAATATGTGCCTGAATAGCCACTAAGGCCATCACAAAAATGACACAAGACATTACGGACCAGGGATTTACTACCGCAACTCCAAGTGCCTCATCTAATTAGAACCAGCAAGTTATATGCCACAAATCCTTGGGGTTGGATCAGCTAAAACTTTGCAGAAGTTGAAGTGAAGAATGGATAAAAAAAAGACATCAAATTAGATAAAAAAATTGAACATTCAATGGTGCCTTATATACATTCATATTCAACACCAACAAATGCTCTCATTCACCAATCTTTTGAATACTTCACTTTAACAATGAGTTGTATAGGATACTGCCTTTTGACTATCCAAAGTAGTGATTATACATTAGGATGCACCACTTTTCTTCACTCTCAAAGTTGACAAAAAAGATTCAAAATCCAATATTGCAATTGTTGTAGAATGCCATTGCTGATAATCACAATGCTTTACAATTATTCAATTATGTTAACCTATCTGGCTATCTATGTTGATGTATTGTTACTGTTGAGTTCCTGGTAACTTAATGTAAACTAATAAATAATTGCAACAATCTTGAGAAATGTCAAGGCATTGTARAGTCCTAAACCGTAGAGTCCTAAACCGTCAAGGCTTATGTGCATGTGATGGTAAGTCCCAATGAAGTTGCTGCAAAGGCTCCCAGCAACAAAAAATCAAAGCCACGGTACTTCTTTACAAGATTGCTCAAGACATCTCTTGCCAATTGTCTCATGTTGTGAAAGTGGAGGTCAAGATAGCCTTTCTAATTTGTAAGTTAAAGCCTACTACGTTTACAAACAATGCCGAGCCTCTTCTTCAATCTTGACACTCACAACTACATTTGGGTTGATTCCACCCTTGTGAAGAGCTACTTCAACTCTTCCAATTTCTTAAAGCAGCGACAATACCTTGATCCCATTTGGATATAAGGATTTCAAAACATAAAAGTGATAGGCCACTTTAAACATAGAAATGCTATTTCCCAATGCTTTGTATCGGAACAACACTAAATTGCGCAAAATAGCGAGGAACTATACAAAATAGCTTGGAACAACGTTGAACTGCAAAGAACAACACTATTTAGCACTAGTCTTTGCTATTTAGTGTATTCGCCGCGATTTTGCATTGCTCTATGCTAAGCAACCCCAAAGTGCATGAAGTGCGTGGACCAGAGTTGAACTTTGCATTCCAATGCGTTGTTGTATAGAATAATAGAAATGCGGAGAACTCTGCAGAATAGCACTAAGCTATGTAAAACCTTGCGACAGTGGATCTAGCATCCTAATCGAGCACAAAATCCTCAAGTAGTTGAATATTTCACTTAGGCTATATCACATGAACCACAAATATGGTTGTAGCAAGCTTGCAGTGCTACGGTCCTAGCAACCCAAACCTTTATGGAAACAAGACTCCTAGTGTTCAGATTACCATGTTCAATTGAACTTTTTTTTGGATCAAAAGTCTCCTTTCTCTCCATCAAAATCTAAACCTACCATAGACTTTCTTTCATCCATTTTTTCCATCCATTTTCATCCGTTTTCATCCATTTTTTTCATCCACTTTCATCCACATTTTCATCCTCTTCCATCCACATTTTCATCCACTTTCATCTATTTTTTCCATCCACTTCCATTAATTTTTCCACTAAAATATCCATCCAAAACTTGTACTCATTTTTTCAGCAACTTTCATACATTTTTCAACTAATGTTGTCTTTTTCACCATCCTACTTTTTACAATCCTTTTCTTTTTTCTCCTAATATTGTTGCTCCCCGCTACCTAATCTCTGCTTTCCACTTGTTGCTTGCTGCTCCTTGCTTGCATATCAGCATTTCCCAATGTTGCTATACTTTCCATGCCACATGCATTGTCAAATACAGTCATTCGTTTGAGCTGTGCTAAGTGTCGTTCTCCTTTGAGCCATAGATTTTACAAAATGCTTGGGATCATGTAAGGTTTGCCTCTGGTCAAAAATACAATCAATGGACCCTATCACTTGCTGAAAGGCCTTACAAATTCCAAAATTACTTGCATTAGGGGAAATCTCTACGACGAGATTCAATGGAACAAAGGCATGACATGTATGAGGAGTCTGAGCAAGGAATGTGTCCCTTCATGTGGATGATCTCGAACAGATAGGTGTAGTTGTGGGCTCGCTATATTACAACTAACAAGGCTCATGAAATATGTTGTCGTAACATGGAGGGGATTCAAGCTTGCAACACAAGAAATTCTTTTGGTTTCTTGAAAAGGCCATGGCAAAAGGGCCAAATGGCAATTGGGTAGAGTTGGCCCAAGCTTAAGATTTCAGTGTGTAGCACAGAGCATACAATCACGCTTTGATAGGTAGGGCCATCTTTTTTTCAAAATTGGAATAAGCAGCACAAGGTTGTGCTTTTATGGAGTTAGATGGGCTCTCAACCACTCACTAGTAGAAAATTTAGTTTTTCTGTTGATTTCGTTGCGTTGATCCGGTCACTTATCAACAGATTTCTGTCAAAAAGTGATCGGATCAACGCGACCAAATCAACAGAAAAACTAAATTTTCTACTAGTGATAGGACATGCATTTGTGAAGGTGGCAAGGGCATTTGATAGGAGGATGGGACAAATCAAAATTTAGTGAAGGGCATTTCTTTTGGAATGAGACTGCCCGAGTTGGTTACATGCTACAAATGATGACAAAGGGGTCAATACAATGGTAGTTTGATTGGATCTTGATTTGAGAGCGTTGAAAGCACGTGAAGAGGATTTGTCTTTGAAATGAAAGCAAACATGGAAGATTGTAGGTGAGGACAACTACTCTCTGGAATCAAAACGGCAATTTTATATGGTTGATTAGGAAGCTATATCCGGAGGGCTGGTAGTCCAAGAAAATCTTGAGTACAAAACTTGCCAAACAAGTGTAAGACTCATGGCTCTTCTTTATTATATATATTACTACATATATTAATATTGAAGAGATGTTTGGTTTTCCTTTCAATTTATGCTATTTTAAGCTCCATAAATTTTCCAAGAATTTGTTTTCTGTGCTTATCTTATTTGTTAATTTAATTTAATCCATCCTTTGATTGGTAGAACTATAAATAAAAATAATTCTAGTCGAAATCATCACATATGCAAAAAGTGTGAACTATAGGATGAAAAGCCTATGGCCYAGATAAAATCTCTAATTAATATTTATTTACAAATCTATTTGCTACCYAAACTTGGCTTAACAATTAATAAACGCATTTGTAARTRTTGATTAGAACTAGGTGAAATCATTATTTRATTTTYGACATGACRAACAATGTACAAGGCAACAGTCAAATCCATGATTTCTACAAAAAAATAAGATGCCACAGGGCTAAAACTGAAATGGCTTGTTCACTACTATTGCTCTCTAAAATTTTCCTTCTAACGTTGAGTGATTAGCTTTCCGCCCGCTTGCTCGTCCACTTGTYCGCCCAACCATGCATMCACCCAATTGCTTGCCTATTTGKTTGTTTGCCYGACYRTCCATCTATCCRCTTGACCATGCACCCARCCAAYCGCATGCCTACATGACTGTTTGTTTTCCYGACCGCYCRTCGCCCCATCTRTCCAATYGTTGGAACTAAAATATGAATCCATATTTACTCTCCAATGGTYGATGCCATCTCAACTAAGATCTAGGCTATAAGTTTAAGAAATTTGGCATTTGCWAGCACTACTGAGAAAYWGAATACCATGATTTCCAAGGACTAGAAGCTGCAAGTTTTTGTATCCYTTGCTTGGCAATGCATAGTTTGGTGGATGRGGAAGGCCTTGATTTTCAAGGMTTTGTGCACACATWGTTTGTRATATTGTAACATTGTTTATCCAATCTTGATATATTCAATTTGATTGTCCCCCAAAACAAGGAAATTTGTCACTATGAGCAAGAATGGATATGCGTGTTATAGTGTCTCGTGAGTTGGTAAACTTRAATGCAARGCTTGTAACTTGKTGCTTGCCAAGAAGGTAGCTRTTTGTTGAACCAYCTAGGATACAAAGGCCACATCAAGTTTTTGTGATAAAGGAGTTAGCTTTTGTTCGCAATTGACATCARATGTCAAGCTATTTTTGTTTKTTGCAATGGGACATTTCCACRAAGATATGTYGTTGACAATGTAGATGGTAGCAGCACACCTATGGTTGAAAACAATGTTTCAAATAGCAGGAGCACGCCGCATTATATTACAGAAGACTCTTGCATAGCATTGGAAGATTTTGTTGGTGTRGGTTCCAAAGGAAATAAAAATACAAAAATATCCGATGAACATGAAACTCCAAGGGCATCAAGCCGTAGGCGTCTGAGACAAAGCAGGCTAGTGGATGGTTTTAAAGAAGAAAATAACTGCAAATTGGATGCATTAAGGGCCAATTTTTTTGTACACGACGAAAACTTTATTTGCTGTAGGCTTGTAGCCAAAAAATCCAACTGTGAAAAAAGCAGTGAGTCCAATATACTTGATGTCTTCATCCAATTTTGATYGAAGCAATTCYAAAGCTGCTSGCTTCTGGCYCTTCCAGTCCACCACACTCATATCAAGAATCCAAGGAGTGTTCACGCRGACARCATTGTCCCAAGCACTTTTTCCTTCACAACTGTTATCAATCTCTCTACGTGCCTTCACATGTAATTGGTGAGGATTTCTCCCTGATGTATTCCTTGCTGCCAGATCCGCATCAAGTTTCTTTCTTTTGTGCCGCCTTCCTGCCCTCTCATCACTCTTTATAGAAAGACTTTCATGAGCTAGAGATGCACCGGTCCAAGAACCAACATACTGCTGAGGAGGTGGTCTACCTTGTGAGTTCTAAGTTGGAATTGCAATCCAGGAGGTGGCGGTCCTTGTGACCTCCATGGTTGAGGCTGCATCCTTGGAGGTGGTCCTTCTTGTGAGCTCCATTGAAGAGATTGCACTCCGAGAGGTGGTCCTTGTGAAGTCCATAGACAGAATTGCATAGGAGGGTGTGGAGGCCAAAAGAAGTGAATTCATTGCGGAGAGCCCCTCTAATATAGTTGAGGCATGTGAGAGCCCTCCCTGCCTATGTGATCTATAACAACACGCACTATAGCAATATGTACACTATAAGAAACCCGCGTTTTAGTTGATGTGGACAAATTTTATCAGACAGATTTTTGTAGACATTGAAGGTGATGTATCGTATTTTTATGTCACCATTGATATTACATTAAATGTTTTTGATGACATAAAAACACGATACGTCCCCTTCGATATCCACAAAAATCCATCTGATAAAATTTGTCCACATCAACTAAAACGCGGGCTTCTTATAGTGGTACCACAACAGAAGGAGAAGGTATGCGGGGCCGTTTACACACGGCTACACTCGCAACCAAATCAACTTCTTCATCCAAAGAGGGGTCCATATTACCTAAAAACAAAATTGGTAGTCTCAAATTCATATATACAGTGACTGAATGACCATACATGTACAAAATTATGACTGGCAATGACTGTATGACTACTAGGTTACACTGACATGGAAGCGTGCGCAATCAATGACTATCACACAACTAAAAGAAAACTCATAATCACCAATATAAAAACAAGGACTCACAACAAGCATGTGGTAGAGAGTATGTTGCTAAGACACAACTCAAGCAATTGGCTAGAGAAACTATTGCCACTAAAAGCATTCTACAGAAAGGCAAAGCACAGAGCTCCCTTAGTGCAAGAGTCTAATGAGCATGACAAAGAAAAAAAATGGAGAGAGGAAATGAATTCCTCCCCTTTGAGACAAAGACTTTCAACAAAGTGGATCCCTAAAGTTGAACTAGCATTAGTGGTACAAAGCAGTAGAAAAAAACACCCTAAGCATCTAAGCATTAACTACATTGGAGAAAAAAAATATGGCCTACCTAGGCAGCATACCACTTTGGTGGCTTCATTCAGCCCGGTTCAAGGGCTTCTCCAAACCATATGGCTGTATGGACTCAACCACAAACCCTCAGCATGAAAAATCCAATGAGCTGTTTATTAAAGAAAAAATTGGTGAAAGTAAATGGCCGGATCCCTCCCTTTTTAGACAAAGACATTTAGCAAAGTGGATCCTTGAAGCTCAACCAACATTAGTGGTACAAATCCGTACGGAGTTGCTGCAAAAATGGATGGTTAAATAAAAAATGGAGGCTAAATCAATTTACCACTAATCTAAAATCTTATGCATCAAAATTTTTGCCTCTTTGCTTTGAAATGACTCTAATTGCGAATAAGAATTTGTGATTTTTAAGTTCCTAATCAGCATGCATTTGTTCCTACCACTGCGTCCACAATCTGTCACCATGGAGAAGAAATCAGCCTGCGACTGGTCAGCTCAAAACCCTAATAGACGGGCGTGAAGGTAATTTAGCAATAGATGTATAAGAACTCTCACTACAAGGGAATGCAGTCATTTTTTGTCAGTTCGGACATTTTTTTGGTCAATTTTTTGTCAATTCGGACATTTTTTCTATCAATTCAAACAATTTTTTGTCAATTTGGACACTGTCTGTCAATTTGGATGTGTCAATTTGGACATTGTTTTCTTGTAGTGTATGTTGCATTTGCAAGGCAGCAAGGACTCCAACCTATTAGAAAAGATGGGAACATAGCAACTTACCTGCGCACTTAGGGTCCCAACACTACTAGAAATTCTACATCCAATTCAACAAAAAGTAGACAAAGAAATGTTGCTTTGGTCTTTCAGTTTTTTGTGGCTTTGGACGATTTGATCTAGACAATATCTAACAAAAACTTCTTAATATTTTTGTTGATTGGGTCATTGTATAAATATGAAATAAAATAAGTAATTTAATTTTAGCCTCAAAGAAGATGTCGCGTAGCATTTGCCACATTAGCATATAACAAAGAAAAGTGGCATTTGAATTCAATAGGCTGCCGCAAAATCAATCAACCTTCAATAGAGGGCTAGTGGGATATACATCAAGAAAAAACCAGAGTTCTTAACAATATTGTTGTAGTATTCATTTTGTATTGAATTAAAGAGCTYACAGTCCAACTCTAAATTAGTATTACTATACAAATGATGTTATTATTGCATGCAGTATAAAAATAATGCCAAATCAATATTATAAAGTAGCTTGCTATATAATATTGCAATGTTAATTGCAAAATATTATTTCAATACTCATAATTTTTACTAGTYAATAATGAAAGTACACATCAATGAACTTTTGCAATATCAAAGTGATATATGGTAACTATATAACAACCTTCTTTCTATACTAAAATACACATATTTTTATGATGAATATGGTCATAGTCTATATTGATGCAATATTGCAAGTGCAAAGTTATTGGAATTAGACAATATCATAATTATGATTCAACCACACTACTATATTMTGCTACCTACAATTGCTCATTCTCCAAGTAGTAATGTATTTGTAGATGAAAAAATCTTTCATGTCTTTCACCATATGAGACTAAACGTTCAGTCCACTACATTAGAGTCTACAAATATGAATGGTAAGGAGCTTTGAACACAAAGTAGTCATTTCTTTGGAGACTTCTGTCCATTTGTAGAAATTGAATTTGGAAAAGATGTTGGACTTGCTACGTGCAATTTATCTAAAATTGTTCATATTAAGTGGCTTCAAATGTCCAAAAAGAAGGAAAAAACATAGTATTTAATAATTTGAGAGATGGCAACCCTCTCAAATTAATATTGACCATTTGGACACCCAAACTTTGTGTTGTAGTTCCATCGAATTTAGGTTGATAAACATGAATTTAATACACAAGGTGTAATTTCCATTAAAATGAGAGCATATAGAGAAACGGGCTTCATTGATAACATTTAATTTGCAGTAACAGTATTTGTCTAAGTCATATAAAGATAGGTGATGCCATTTGTTAAACACCAAGTCATGAGCACTTTGGTTGGTTGTAAGAGTGTGTTGTACATCAAAGCGGTCCGGGTTCGATTCCCATGGAATTCATATGAGCGCTTAATCGAATTACATGACTTGGTGATGCTAAGTAAGCTTTGCAGGCAGAAAAGACACAACAACCAATTAGCCCCTATCTACCATTGTGACAAGGCTAAAGAAGTTTACAACAGAAAATAGTTATTTCCACTACGCTTTTAAGAAAAATAGTATTTCATTCTAAATATGCAACAATTGTGTTGTAGAACCTATTTTTATAGTACTTTGAATACCTATCATGCACTTCAATACTTGTTCATCAATAAAAACAATACTTCAAACTTTCAAAGCCCTACAAAACGTATTATAAATTCAAAGGCCCCAAAAGAAAGCTATGCTTAGAAATAAAATAAAATTCAATTGACCTATTGGAATTTTTGCAATTGTAATATCCAAAACCACCATTTTAAGTTCTTAGAACCATATGCAACTAAAACAATTTGAGACTCACTTCTCTTGTGCTCAGACATCACAAAACAAAGCTCARACACCATTGTCATAGATTTATTTCCATCAAATTTAGGAATGTTAGCAGAAAACAAACAATCCTAGCAAGAACACATGAACATGCAAGACAAAACGAGCATTAAAGAAGCCAAACTTGAAGGCATAGGATTTAGCACAAACAATGAGTTAGTTAAGTAAATTAAAAAAATGTACAAAACATTTACAAGACTATATATACAAAGACATTAATATTATATCTAAACAATATAGAACATTTGCCTTGTCGAACTCCAACACAATTGGAAATAGATTTTTTGCGGAAGCAGAAAAATGAGAAGTGTATTTCATCCATTGAGTCCAAAATATACTACTAATATGTTCAAATTAACCAATCTATAGAATCTGACAATGAAAAGAGGATTTTGTATATTTGTATTGTCATATACTACACTAAGTAGTAGGTCATTTTCATTGCAATTCCATTGATCAAGTACAACATCACAAAAAGTCAGAAGAAAACAAAATCTACTGAATTGTTATAAAAATTCTCACCAATGCTGAACTAAGTATACTTCATTTAGTTTGATTCAATCTAAATCATATGAATACAAAAATACATAGAAGATATGCAAAATAAATTCAACATAACTGCTTCAATCACTACGATTTAGAATTAGAAAACCTTCAATATACTACCAAGCCAAGTTTATTTACAACGACCCATCAATATTGACGACAAAGTAAATATCATGTTGTTTAGGTCGACTTAACCTAAAATATATCCTCACTCTAAATGAACCCAACGTAATGATAAATCCAAATTGTAAGAGAAATAGAAAACCGTAGACAGTAACTCAGGGATTCATGAAAAAGTGAGTATTTTGTGGTTTAAATGGACTCAACCTAAAGTGCATGAAAGGACAAATTGAAAAATGAAGCTTTTGGAATAGAAGATGCACACATTAGTTTTTAAGCAATATAGGAATTTCAAATTAGACAATTCAATGCCTGAAGCAATGGTTACACGCAAATAGAACTGCAACTAAAGACATTTTCCAGCATAAAATCATAAAAACTCAAATTTAATCAATACACTAGAAGAAATTTGTGTTGGTCTCCACAAAACCATGTGGAATTGGTTTTGTTGAGTTTCTAATTTCCAACGCAAAATCATGCATTGGAATGCATTAGAATGTGTTAGAATACATTTTCCAACACAGAATTTTGTGTTGAAAACTAGAAACTCAATAAAACCAATTCCACATCGTTTTGTGGAGACCAACGCAGTTTTCTTCTAGTGATACCACCTACCATAATTATAYTGTTCCACTAGACATATGTTGCAACATCATTGATGAGACATAAAATACGTCTACATTAAACCAGCAAATCAAGTGTATTCCGCAAGACTGCGTTTGATAACATCGATTTGAGTAGCCGAGATTTCCAACAAGTAGCGGTAGGTTTATTTTTTGATTTGGAACTTTCATGCACTTGTAAATGCATTTGTATGCTTCCAAGTTTGTGGATTGTTTATATCCACCTTCCAACATAGACCTCTTTCACTATCCCAACCAGTATAAAAGTCTTGAACATTTTGGTCCCTTGATGTTGGTCAAACATATTGAAGGAGCACACAATATGGGTTCTCTGGTTTGCAATTTGGATCACTCAACGCCTATGCAATCTAAACCAACCTACTATCACCATCAGATGGTCAAACTGCTACAAAGTAACTTTCAAAGGGATTGTGACCCATCCTAAATGATGCTGGTGGGCAGCCTCATAGAGGCCCAACATAGGAATCATCTTCTCCAAATTCTTCACGATCCTCTCCATCATCATCTAATTGATCAACATGACTTGCATTGACACAAGTAGATGGCCAGAAACCTTCCTTCAAAGCATGAGAGGTAGTAATTGGCTCTTGTAGAGCATCTCTTACATCATGCCAATAATGCATCACATGCTCATAACGCCTTTGGCACTCAGCAATCACATATAAATTGCACAAATTATCCCAATACTTTACAAACCCAGCTAGGCCTTTTTCAATGTCTATGACACCTTTCATTGAGGTTGGAGGAACTGGCGAAGGCACACCATAGGGTCACAAACTACGCCCCTCTGAATCTTCGTTCCACAACTTGATACCATGGCCATCATCCCCTAACCATTCCACATCATTGTACAACAATTTGTACTTCATGAGTGGAATTCCATTTGAATCCAAGTAGAACTTTACTTGTTGTAGCTTCGTGTGTCCCACTTGCATCTCATCGCCGTCCACAAATGTATCTACAATGAATCCCTTGAAGTTTGGCTCCTYCTCAATGAGGTGAGGGAAAGTGGGAATGGACTCCACATCCATGAACGACTTCATGAGCACATGAACTGTCAAGAAATTCTCCTTCTTCAATAACATACTCCATCTTCCAAACAACGCATCAATGTCATCATGCTTATGACCCACAATCATAATGTTCATGTACTCTTCCCGGAAGATCTTGTTTGCTGCAAGGAGAGACCAGAAACAAAAGACATCTCTATTCTTGATGTCGCATGTGACATTGTTTATCTACACATTCAAAATTGGTGGCAGAGGCTTAGCTAGGAGAGGGACTTGTGGTTGTGGAGGCAGCGATGCTTTGCACATCTCCGCATCCTTTAGGACCTTCTCAAATAAAGTTGTGGATCCAGACCCCACAAACAGTTGTCAAGACAAAGACTTGGGTGGCTCTTCAAGATCTCGCAACAACTTTGCCATGGATTCAATGGTGTAATTTGAGTCGTGGGCAAATATATCCAAGCCATGGTGTGCATACYGGACTTCACCATGACCATGTGCAATCATTCTTGTGACAGAGACCAGCAACTTTATGAAGCCATTGGTTTTCTTGGTTTTGTGAGATAAAACCGGACAAGCCATCTTGGCATGATTCATTTTGTTGTGCATAATAGTTAGACACTCGTGTGGAGAATTATTGGAGTGGTATCGGTTTGCATAATAGAATTCTCTGTGAGCATGAGCAGTGGAAAGATGTTTGTTTAATCTTCTAGTCCACTTCATTGCACTTATTGACCAGCTAAAGGCCTCTTTTTCAGCTCGTGAAGTTTGTCACAAGTAGCGCAACGAGAAAAATTATCCCCGGGCTTCTTCACTTCAAACTCGGAAAACTTCTTAGATCTTATTTTGCTCAAGTTTGAAATTGAGAYRTCCTTTASACGTAGAGCCACGTTCATGTCRTTGATGTGTTTCATCTGACCCTTCCATTGAAAGGYTTACGGCAAAATCATGGAGAGAACCTTCTCCCGTGACTTTGTAGTCCTTGTYTTATGTGGCATGTGACCTRCTTCTTTGTCCAAGATGCACTTCAATGTAGTAGTGGCTTGCTCAATGTGTTGTCTTAGTTTCAGCAGCCCTATGTTTCTATACACCCTTTCATCTTGCTCTGCATTTGCATACTTCTGATAGCGGTAGAAAATAGCCTTAGGGACTTCGGAAATGAGCATCCATGCTTGCATGTACACATYAGTCCCTTCCACCGTCACCACCTTCTTCCTACGGAAGTCATAATGAACAAATCTGTGAACATCAGTCTTCATGTGGGCTTTGAACTTGAAAGTAGAATTGTGGTACATGGGTTTGCGGACAACTCAAATGCTCTTCCTTGGAAATGGTTGAATGTAATTTTTGCTGTAGCAAAGTTTGCTGGAAACTGCGTTAATAGAAGCGTGATTCAAGAGCTCCTTTGCCTTCATCCCATTTTTTTGCGCCGATTTCCATATCACACTTGTGTAGGGCTGGGAGGATGTTAGAGACCGTGGGTGTAGTAGGCTCTGCTGTAGACCGTTGAAGTTGTCTCGGGCCTCGTGGTCATGCAAGCTTGCCCCTCGATAGTGGACAAAATTTGTCGGTCATGCCACCAACAAGTATACTTACTCTTGGGGATGTCCTCCTCAGAATGTGTCTTTGAAAGGTCAACGACAACATGCATATCTTCAAGAGGACCGTTCGCACCAAGCACAAGATCAAAGTTGATACTTTGGGAAGTACCCTCTCCAACAAGTACACCATCGAAGTTGTACAGCGTGACGCACTTTGTATTCCATAGCCTTTGAGGGAGCCCTTTGCACTCCGATATCCCGACATACATTCCTTCAAGCGATGGAAAGTTGTCAACCGATGAGTGTCATGTCCGTGGGGATACATGAAAAAGTCATGATAACTATAGATCGAGACATTTGTTTAGTGTAATCAACAGGAAGAGTAGAATGATGACCCATTAGGTCGACTCGACCTAAAGGGACAAAGAGGAAATGAACGGACTATGAATTTGTAAGAGACAACCAAGATGTATGCTGTAGTGGATCAACACACTTCATGATTAAACAACAAATTTCAATAGCAGGTGAAGGATATAGATATAGCATAACACATTTTGGTCAAGTTGACTTGAATGACATCAAGAGAAGATAAATCAGTCGACTATTACAATGCCTAAGGACACACAACGTTTTATAATTCATGATTGCAGTGTATAAATTAGAATAGAGTGCCATACATATCCCAACAGTTGATTTAGGTTGAGTCGAACTAAACTAACGCATCACTATTAGAAAATGATGTTCAAATTAACAAAAAATCATCAATTTTTTGTTAACTTGGGCACCGTATAGACCATTTTCACAGGGTCTTGTTGCATTAGGAGAAGTATGAGCCCTCCAAAAGGCTGTAAGCATGAATCAGCCGCAAAGGCCTGTGACATTCCAAAAAAGAATTTAAAAAAAAAAATTCATAAAAAATATATAAATAAATAAATAATAAATAATAAATAATAAATAAAAAATGATTGAGAATCTGATGTGGCACAATTCTGTGTTTTTGGAACTCAGCAGACTTTGGTGCCTATTTGAGTACAGTAAAATACGATTTTTGAAAAAACTTTGAACTAAAAAAAGTTAAAAACTTAAGCTAAATTTCACCTCCAAAAATCTGTTTGAGATTTGAAGTCTCCAATCAACAGTTATGAGCAAAATTCAGAGTAGGGTTGAAATAGACTTTATTGTTGACATTTTTAAGCACCCTCCCTGAATTTTGTCCAAAACTTTTAATATAAGACTTCAAATATCAAATGGAGTTTTGAAGGTGAAAGTTAGCTTTATTTTCTAGCTTTCCTTAGTTCAAAGTTTTTTCAATAAACGTATTTTATTGTTTCAAAATGGTCACCAAAGTTTGTTGTTTTTACAAAACAAAAGAAAAAAAAATGGAAAAACAATATAAATGTGATACAAACACTTTTCTATACATGAGCACTTCTAAGTGGCTCAATGGTTTAGAGCAACCCCAGCAGTGAGTTTCCTATCCCTAAAAATTTAGAGAGGGGACCTCAAATAGAGATAGGGATACGGAACCTTCACCGCACCAAGCTTTTAGAATTTCTATACCCATTCATTTGGATACAAATTGTGTGACTTCTATGGTTTTGGTTCACTAATGTACAGTAAAATTAAAATTTATTTTGTAAAGCAAATTGTATAATTACACTAAAACGGCATGCATTTAACATTTCTAGGTCATCCCAGTCTCCTATGACGTGGACCTAAGAGATTAATTACTCTAAATTGAATAATTACATTATATGTAATTGTTTTTAAATTAATCATAATGATATTGTATTTTTAAGGAGCATATTCTTTGAAATGATTGAATCCTACACAATGTATGGAAAGAAATGGTCCCATAAGTTCTAAATGTTTCAAATTTGTCAAATCCATGATAATTTATAATTTGTGCCATTGTTTGTGTACTTAAAAATGTGAATAAAAGATGAGGTCATGATATTATTGTATTTTAATAACAACTTCCAATTTTTTCATCCTTTCTCAACAAACCACTTCCAATTTTTTCATTCTTTCTCCACAAACCACTTCCATTTTAAAAAAAAAGTAGGACCATAAAAACTCATAATTTTTTATCCAAAATTCAGAGAAAGAATAATAAGGTCATTGCAAGAAACACTTGCCATTTTGTGGACACTTTGGCTATATTACTCATGATTTTACAGTACTCCCGAAAAATTAGAAAAATATTAAAAATATTTTTAATATATATACCTTTAAAAACAAGATACCCTAGGAAGGAAAAGCGCTGAAAATTTTTCTAACTAGGTGAACCAAAAAAATGCAAAATCTCATGAAAATAGGTACTTTGACATTTTAATTTGTAAAAAATAGGGAATTCTTTTTTTCCAAAAATTAAAAATTTTCCATTCGGGAAGATTTGATTGTGATGAGATTTCACCAAAAAATTGGTCTTAGAACCATCATCAATGTTTTGAAATTGCGCGCAATGGAAGTGCTATTTGCACTCATGTGGAGGACATTAAATAACAAATTTTTAGATTTCAATTGGTAGATTTATGCTTTTCTACTATGTTAATAGACCATGAAAAGTTCAGCTCCAAATCATTAAATTTAGTGACTCACAACGTAGTGAAAACCTCTAAACCTCAAAATGTAACAAACTAGCAAAAATGATTTTTAAATATAAATTTATTTTTTAAATTTTTTGAAAAATGAAAGATATTATTATCATCAAGTTAGGCATCTCCAACAAAAATTCAAGTTTACGGGATTTATGCTTAAAAAATTAGTGAAGATTACAAGAGAGCAACAGTGTTTGTGACGAAGAATAGGACCGGTGTTTCTTGCAATGACCCAATTGGAACATGGAACTTGGGTGTAGTTTATAGAAATCAATTTTCAAAAACTCTTGAAGATGAGGTCTTCAAATTCTATAAAAATTTGATGTACCAACACAATTATTTTCTTTTAGTGAAGCCATGATGGGCTATGATTAAGAAATAATGATGACATACTTTATTAGGTATGAATAGCACTTCTAAAGCATGAATGCTCATCATTGGCTTCAAGTGACATCATTGTAGGCAATGAATTCAATAATGGTGGTTACAATGATAGTAGCCATTTCTAATTCTACTCAGCATGTGTAATTTCTCATTTTGAAGCCAAATGTATGCCCTAAAGTTCTCATAAATGTAGATTCATTGACAGTTTAGTGTCAATAATGAAATTCCCAAATGCATAGAACAAAAATTATTATTTTTATTTTAAAAAGTTATTTTACGGCTCTTATGAAGATAATGTTATTTATATGATTTAAAGTAATGCTTAATTTTTTTGTTGACTACTAGCTTTGTAAGTTTTTAAAGATTGTCCACAAGTACAATTTTCCCATGCACGTCCTTTACCGTGAATTTATAGTTTTTGTAAGTCCTAATGCCCTTGTGTTCTTGTTCTGTTGTTGTTACTTTTTTATTTGGAAAGGTACGCATTCAAGTCTTTAAAAGAGAATATATAGTTCAATTACTATTGTCTTATTGTTACATTGTGGATTAGGAAAATATTTAAGGCTACTTAATGTTTTTGTGAATGTGCTATTAGTAATTCATAACCACATAATGTGCGTTGTTGCATCATTTATATATAAAAAAAAATTCCAAGTTGTATGTTTCTTCCCTCACCTTCAGGTATGACAATTCCATGACTTCATGCATTTTAGTTCAAAATTTGAATTCCTTCAAAGAGTTCATTATTTATTTGGGTTCTATTTAAAGCACTTACATTACAAATTTTTTTTTTCCTTATGAAGTTCAATTTATAGAGAATCTATCAAAGTTATATTTTTTCCTTCAATGCCTACTAACTCTATAATTTACTTGCCATGCATTCTATAAAGTACAGCATAACATTTCCTTTTTGGCCTTCACTTTGAAAATAGTCACGAATGTTGTATTTTATTGTTGATTTTTAATTTTTGATATCAAAAACACTTTCACTTTTCAATTCCGACCTCAATGCAATGAATTACTATGAGATTATGCATCAAAGTTTTTCACACTACAACATAATTAGGCTTAATTTATTATTTGGTTTGGATCTTTTAAAAAGTATTAAATAATGGCCTATTTTGTTTTTTTAMATTTGTATCCAAAACAAATTTTGAATAAGTAAAATCATATAAGTTACAAACTTTATAAACCGTTGAGATTTATAGAAATATTCTTTTTAGGCACTTTGATCTATCCCACTTCTACATGATTCAAATTTAAAAAAAAAACGCCAATGCATTTCAAAGAAACCAAATGGTAGAAGCAAATTGATTTTTATGTGCAAGCCTTGCCAAAAAAACAAATATAAGTTGTAAACCTTTGGAAGGGTTGAGATTCATGGGAAAATTAATTCATTTTAGGTTAAGCCTTTTTTTCCCACACTAGTTTAAAAACTTTTATTAAAAAAAAGGCCGTTGTATTTAATTCAAACCAAACCGTAGAAGCGCGTTGCTTTTTACGTGGTAGCCTTGCCAAAAAATTAAGTATAAGTTAGTAGTATATTTCTCAAAAATTGAAGGTGGTAGGTCTTATGGGTAGGGTTGTCCACGTCCAACGTCCCAGAGAAAATTGCGTCCCAAAATCGGACGTCCGCACATCTGGACGTCCGAATCCACGAGACGCTCACATCCAGCGAACAGATGGCAGACGGAATGCGGACAGGCGGACAACCTAGCGGACAGGGACGGGCGGACGCAAATAGGCAAACGCAAACAACAGACGGACTCGCAAAATCCAAAAATCGGTGTCCGCGAGCCCATTTGCCTGCATCTCCAACGAGCGGACGGACCTAGCAGACGGCCTCGGCGGACGGTCTCGGCGGACGACCTGTTTGAATGTCAGTGGACGTCTGGGGGGCTGCGTCTGCGAACACCGGACGTCCGGATGTGACTGCGGACGTCCGGACAACCCTGCTTATGGGTCTCTATGGTCTCTACGATCACTAAAAAAGTCTAGAAGGATGTTTTTCTATCCAATGTCAGTTGGTCAAACAATCCTTCTACTTCGTAACGTAGAAGTGCAATTATTTACTAATTAGTTTAATCTCGAAAAAATAGGAGGTTTGATATTGTAGATTGTATACCAATGAATGTTTTCACATTTTTAAAAGCCAATTATCCACAAATGCCCAAAAAAAAATAATTTCCATTGATTGTAAAAGGTGATCCAATGTTGAAGGGCAAATGATTCTTTTAACATTCCAAAATTAAGGGATGAAAGTATGCTTTTTAGGAACTTAATATTTACACAATCATRAAGATGTATCATRAAGGATGAAGTTGGAAAATTAAGTGGCCTTATGAATTGGAATTGCCAGATTTTAGGGCACAAGTCATGTTGTATTCATATAGAATTAATAATGTATTACGCTTTTGTTCCACAAAGWAAYTSAATGTCTTTCAATTATGATGCTTCATGTATGAATGTAGAACTGCAGGTACAACTTTAAAATGGTGGGTCTAAGTATAAAAGGTCTATACTYCTATKGTGACATTAATATTGTCTACCAAAATTGARGACTTTGAATCTTTTCAAGCTATATGAGGATTTCCATTAACTTATATTGTAGATGATTGGGTTGTTTTTTCACATAACTWAAAATAGTGTACAGTTTTGTTATCTTATAAATTTAAAAATTCTGAGATTTTTGGCTAATACCAGACTGGATATMGGTGTGCGTATTGATGGCAAGTACTAGGCCAGGTCTTAGTACAGCCTTAGATATAAAGGACAAGTATTGGACTGGGTATGAGTGAGGTCTGGGTATTGAGGGAATGTGCAAGGTGGGGTCTCGGTGGGGTCTCAGTGGGGTCCCAGGTATCGAGCCGGTTCTTTGTATCAGGCCGGTTCTTTGTATCAGGCCGTTCATTTGTTTTTTTGCGGATGTCTTCTAACGAAGTCAGTGCTAGGATTCTGCTCTGTTGCAAGCTTTGCCTTTTGCCTTGACTTTCCGCTTGTAGTTCAATCGTGCTAAGGCTTGTCGCACAATTGTGCAGTTTGGGTTTGCGTTTGCCTTCCTGTACTTGGTGCTCATGCAATTGTGCACTTTAGGTTCGTGTGGGTAGAGTTTGTGTTTGCCTTCCTGTTTGCGCAATTGWGCAGTTTGGGTTTTAGATTTGTTTYAGTAGAATTTCAAGGGACCAGGGTTTCTTTCCCGTTACAAGTRGAGGAGAGGTGTGAACGAAGTAGCTTCTGTGATTCAACGAAGGAGAGGCGTGAACAAAGGTGTTGCGATTGAGCGGAAGAGAGGGGCGATTTTGTAATGGTAGGGATCTCACTACTACAGGGGCGAGTCCTTGCGAGGTCGCAGTAGCCCCAAACTCTCTTCTTTTCAGCTGGTTGCTTAGCATTTCAGACTTATAAGCTCCATCCGCTTCTCTGAATTTTGTTTTCATTTGTGTCTAAATTGTATTGTGACTTGTGTTGTTGTGGGTTGAGGTATGAGTAATGAATGGCTTTGCGTGTGCCTTCTGTTTGGAATTGTGTTGTGACTTGTATTGTCACTTTCGCCTGTGACTTCTATTTTTGTGTTGCTTCCTCCCTTGTGTGTACTGCAATTAGGCCATCAGGGTTTAGGGTAGATCTATTGTATCGATTTGAGTTTACTTTGTTTTGTTAACCAACTTGAAATTGGTTTTGCACATCTCTTCCATGCATTACAAGTTTGTTGTTGCAGGCATTTCAGTGCACTRTATGGTGCTGGATTGTTAGAAGAGCTCCTTCAAGCAAAACATACAAGTGATAATTTATTTCTTGATGTTGTGTTTGTAGTTGATGAGTTTCTTCTGAATTGACTTTTAGGGTTTGGCATGGACTTCAATTCTAGTTTTAGTTTTGAATTCATGTTGTTGTGCAATGCTGATTATAGGGTTTAAGAAATGAATTATATGCATTCATTACATTCTTTGCACAATATCTTAACCATTCTTTTTTTGATTGTGCACACTTCAAAGCACGGGCTTGTAGTGTTGATTGCATTCCTTTCATTGTTTAATTTTCAATGATTGTTGCATTGTGCTGTTGCAGGTTCATTCCATTAAATCAAAGTTAAAACCCTAACTGGATAGTCTTGGCTAGCAATAAGTAAGAAAAGCATATGAATATACTAAGCTAGCTATACAACAGACTGACCATTTAGGTTGACGACACTTTAGGCTGATTGCACACACTAGCAGACTTTGTGAGCTCATGTAATTAAAGGAGGTGTCGATTTAGCTCGACCCGACCTAAATGAACATGTAGGACTTTTTGAATGAATGGACAACGTAATAGAAGACCTAAGATACCAAATTGTAACAAAACCATATAAGTGTATGTTAGTCTCTAAATGAACAAAAGTATTATGCAAGATGTCAAGTGAAGAATCTCAAGAATAGGTCGAGTCAATCTAAAGTGCTCCAGCGCGTAGCAGGAACATGAAAAAGAATCCTAACAAAAGTTGGACAACATACATAACGTAGGACCTTGTTTTAGGTCAATCCAACTTATAACAAAGATTAAAGCATAATGAAGAACTCACATCCACATTCACCAGCAACAATATTAACCAAAATTGAACGTAAAACACCAATGCAATAAAGAGAGAGGGACATCAGATAAATCGTCATAATTATAAGAAAGAGGCATTTTAAAACCCAGTCAAATCTTTCAGTAACTATTGACTTCTGAAAAAATAAACGCATAAACAGTGGTGAATTAGGTCGACTTGACCTAACTAATAAACCTTACTAATATAGAATTGAATCCTACAGGATGGAGGAGCAGGTGCCAAAGCTAATGCACTTCTTCAAAAAAATGAACATCATCACTGACGATGACAATGGTGATGATTTCAACACCAAAAGGGAAAACTGGGAGCTAATAGATCTTAACGCGGTGGAGTGCTAGAGTCTAAGCTTGATTTCCATGACCAACATATACTGCTTCACTAGAAAGTACAAAGACAAGAACCCAAATTACACAGTCTCCTACAAAAAAAAATAAAAGGAGGTGTCGCCAGCTATTGGGACGGTGATCAAGATCCACTATGTGACTGCCCAAGTTGGAAAGAAGGATGATGAGCACTATCATTTCACTCTTGTCCTTGACTAGGCAAAGATCCCCTTCTATATTACCCATTTTATCAAAAGTTTGGACAATACAGAGTACAACAGCGAGATTCCAAACTCGAGAAGAAAGTGGATAGCGGTTACTAGAAAACCAAGAAGGGATTGCAAGTCACTGGAAAGAATCTCTACGACAAGCTTTGACAGCTCTTTGTCCATTTTGCGGTTTTGAAAGGAAAGATTGAACTAAAAAGATTACAAAGCGTTGGGCACTCTGTGCCCCATGATCCGCCTAGTCTTCTAGAGGGGCAAAGTTCCCAAGGAACCCCTGGAATTTAGTAGAGTTGTGGAACGAGAAAGAGTCTAAAAGTGGGCACGCTAGTGATTTGCGGTAGAAAATGCAATCTCGCATTGATCTCCGGCAAAAACACCCTTGAGAAAAATGAGAGTGGCCTTACAAAGGTGAAGCTCAATTTTGCATCGGCTGTGACTGATGTCCTCGCTACACATGACCCAAAGCCCAAAGTCGACTATAAAGAGTCAAACGAAGCCTACAAGAACTACTAGGCAAAGTATAATAACGCCTACATCTTTGCCATGGATGAGAAAAAGAAGCTGTCTATAGACCAACTAATTCCGGCACCTACTAATGTAAACATCTATAGCCATAGAGAGCGTCTTGTGTTGGACATGTTTCATTTATTAATGCACATGCTTGACAAGTCCAGCAAGCAGATGCTCTGTATCATGTATGTCAATGAGGTTAAGAAGCCTGAAAAAGAAGCCTGAGACCGGATCAATAGAGGGCAATTCCCTGTTCAACATAGTGAACAGGGAACACAGTGTGTTAGCTAGATAAATGATGTTAGAAAAGGAAGTGGATGAAGCCATCCTAAAGCATTTCCGAGAGTGGGATTGCTGTATAGTATGGTCTGACAATAAAGAATTCCTTAGAACGATTTTGGCATATTATAATAATGTTAACCATTTTGTTGCCTTGAAACCCTCCTGGTCAAGAAACATTCTTGGCGCGAGATCATGTTGGGTGAACATGGGGTGTCCAAAAAACCCAAAAGATGCAACCTTAGTCGGAATGCTGTCCATTGCTTAGCGCAATGCCGAGAATAAGAAGAATGCCATAAAATTCAAGGTGAGAGTGTTTAGGTCGACTTAACCTTCACAAAAATTTTGATTGTAATTTGTCATGAATATGAGTCTTATGACAATTTAGGTCGCACTGACCTAATTTGGCACTAACTGAGTTTTTTGTTTGACTACACTACTCGTAGGAATTTACCAAAGCCATAAACTTTCAATTAACAATGTTAGATGTGGTGAAGTTCCAAAAAACCTCACAAAAAAAGGACGCTCAAGAGAAGTTGAATATAACAAACGACCTGAAGATAATCACGGCGCCTAATGACGTCTTTAAACTCTGGAGTGAGGTTATTTTGAGTGCAGATCACAGAAAGCTCATTAACCTTGACACTCTCTTGAAATTCAATGAGAGACCAAGGTCGAAGTTTGAGAGTGGAAACCTGACACACAAGTTCTTCAAGTGGTTGGGTAACCTCTTCTACGACGACCTAGCAAATCTCGCCAATCACATTCTGCACATGGATCCCAAAAAACAGATTGTGAAGCACCCAAGGGTCGCTTTGAAGATGATCACCTTAGTGTTGGAGAGCTACTACACTGCAAAGGACTGGGTGGAGCACCAAAAGCGCAAGTACTTGGTGAAGACGGAGCTGCACCTTTTTAACCCAACATTGTGATTATTGAATGCCTTCAATGACCTCAATGTCAAGAAGTGGAGCGAGTTCAAAAATAGTCGCTCTATTACAAGCGCCACAATGAATGTTCTCTTTGAACAACCTAGAGAGGAGTCTTGGAAGGACGCAGTGCAAACAAAGTCAGAGAGGAAGACCGCTACACACTTGTCTCCATATGTGGTGGAATTTTTCAGGTTCTTCCTTGAGCGTAGGAGCAATTTTGTGAAGCCGCAATCTGTCACGCATTGCAGAACCTATGTCCTTGCAAGGAAGAAGCACAACGACTGGTCGAAAAGGGCATGGCAAGAGAATTCCACTGAGGACCTCAATTTTGGAGTCATTGACTTCCGTTACACACTTGGAGTGTTGAACAAGGGGAAGTACATGCCCATGATGCCATATTTCTCCGCCGTCATGAATTCCTTCTAGGGACTGAAGAAACCTGCGCTTGAGAAAATCTTGAAGTGGATGTTCATCTGCGCAGATATAGTCAAGCAAACCCAAGTCATTAGCTTCATCCAACAAAATGACATCCTGAGGAGTATCACATGGACTTGGCAGATTATTGGTTAGCAAAGAACGAAAGGATGGGAGACTACTCTGCAAATAACAACAAGGCCGTAGAGAGAGTCTATTTGACGTTCTTGCAAGACAAGACCAGGATCGAGGATCTACTTCCAAGGCTAGCCTATCGAGCCTTAGCCACGGACATGTTCAATAAACCACTTCTCTACAATGAGCTCCTTTACAGGATTCATAATACGGAGCTTCAGATGGAGTTTTATTTTAATATCTTGCGGAGATTTGATCTTGGGTCTCTAAGTGTGTTTTTAGTCTTTGCTTGCTTGAAGTTTACCTGTGCAGCAATGGTAAGGACATTCAAGTTGAGTCGACCTAATCCTTTGTAATCCATTTCTTTAATACAATTAGGCCATGTTAGGTCAAGTCGACCTATCTTGCTGTATTTCTCAAATTATCCATTCAATAGGCTATAATTTGATATGTTCTCTAAAACATGTTGAATATTATGCAAATGCTGGGATTGAAAGTGTACATTGTCRGGGCTTTAGTCGAGTCCAACAACTGGACTAGCATTGTGGAGTTGGAAAGTCATTGGACAAGAATTACTTCTTGTACAAGGGATATTTCATGCACGAGGAGCACTTTCCTAGAAAGCCTGCGGGAGCTTCAACTCCATCGTCTTCCAGGCGCAAGAAGTTGGCATGGGACCTCCCAAAGACTCCGTCTTCCAGATTGCGGAAGACCGAGGTTGAAAGTGAAGAGGCGTCGGACGAGGAAGGAATTTCATACGAGAAACAAGACCAAAGAGACCCGGAACCTATAGATGTGGAGCTATTCAACATGCCTTCTTCAAACCTCTCACAAAGTGTTTGGGGGTCTTTTGCTTCCTCAGGGCAGCCCATGGAAGTGACCCTAGGCAATCACTCCTATACGGAACGTGACTCCTAGGAAGAGAAGGATAGAAGRAGTTGACAACAACGACCACCAAAGGTAGTTGGACAAGATGATGGAAGCTCGAAAAAAGGATTGGGCTATGAATCTGCAAATGCATGTGGAGAGTAACTTGCAAATGGATGAGCTGAAAGATCTAGTGACAATGCAGATCCTTAAAACAAACAATCTGCACGAGGCAATCCTTAACCACTTTAAAAGTGTGGCTCCCATATCTTTGCTTCAACCCGGTCCTAGTGTAGCTCCGCTGATGATCCAAGGTGCAGAATTGGCTTCACTTCAAGGAGGGGTATCTAGTCTTCCCGCGCAAGGGTCTCTATTTCTGGTTCCCCAAACCCTTATTCCTGCAGCGTCTGTTCCCACACCCCTTCTGGTATTGCCTACCGCTTCTGCTCCCGTGTTCCCTACATTAGTGCCTATCCCGTCTATTCCAACGCAGACGTTGATGCAGTCTGTGGAAAAAAATGATGAGCCTCCTCTTCTTCCATCGTTGGACCTAATCCTGAACACTCTTCCACCACCACCAGATTTTGAAGTGAAGTCTACGGATGAAGCTATGGAGCAGACTAGACCGAGTACGCTAGAGACTGAGACAACCATGGAAGGAAACAAGAATGACAAAGATCTAGTGGGGTAGTTTACCCGTCTTCAACGTCGGTTACCGCGGTCCCATTCGCAGGTGCTGCACATTGATGTTCTATTGTGGTTTGGGCATTTTAGGTCGGCACGACCTAATGTGTATTATAGCTTCTAGAGGATGATAGGAGAACCATTGTTTTGGGTTTCATAAATCTCCAAGTGGAAATAACCACGGAGTTCTTTATTTTGATTTTTGAAATTCAATTTTGTATCATAAAAACTCATTTTTTGAGAAATTAATACACGGACTTTATACCTTTTTCCCTGAAATCTTTCCAAGTGCAGTCATTGTGGATGCCATGAACGAGTCCACACCTGGTTCAGTCCCCAACTGCAAGGCATACTACTCAAGGTTTSGGTCCTGCTGCGTCAAAGAGAAAACAACCTTGTAAGAGTGAAGATAATCTCGCCTTTGCAAATGAGATTGTCCGGCTCGCAAAACCTGCACTTGCTGACACAGTCATTCCGGATGCCGCACTGCTGGAGGTGGAGATTCCTCTCCCGACGACTGCGGGTGATTCGTAAATTAGATCAACAACATTAGGAAAGGTTCTTATCTTTCCTTCAAACTTAAGGGGATCAACAACTTTCTACATCTTTCACGCTTGCTTTTTGAGCTTCGTTTTTGGTTTGATTTGTATTGCCTTGTGAGAAGTCAATTAAAACAGCAGGATAGTAACTAGCTTCGCATTTCTCTGTTTGATAGTAGGGATCAACCCCTCCGTGTCAATGTGGAGGGACGTCAAAGGATCTCTTGGTTGTAGTGAGGTCAACGTTGGCAAATAGGTGGCTCCACGTTGTCCTACATCTCAATGGAATATTATGTGTCACCAAGAATGCTAAGTCAAAGGTCTGGCCCAAATACGTTGGTCATGCTAAGCAATCGCATTCTGCTACCATTTCCGCGGTTGTGGGACCAAAGTTAGTTTTCATCCGTCCAAATTACACAGAATTTGTGTGTCAACTGGTGATGTTTGCTAATGTCTCGGCGTGGAGCTCAATGAAACTCTCCATCATTGAAGAAATATGCCTTTACCTCTTCAAAGGCATAAAATTCCCAAATTTTGTATTTGGGCAAAATTCCTGCACGACATTGAAGTGCAAGGAAAATTTAGGCTATCTTGCCATGTCTAAAGAGCCTGTAACGACCAAGGAGCTTTTTTGTATGGAACCTAGTTGTTTGTTTAATGTCCAGTGAGGAAAATTCCTGCCTGCAAATACTGTCATAGTTGATGACAATCCGATCAACCATATTTTGAACCAGTCTGAAAATGTAGTTCTCCCGGACACATTGACCACCAAGGGAAACTGTCCGAAGGACACGTTTCTCCTTGACATCCTTATTCCATGTTTCTAGCGTCTTCATCTCGCTCAGGACGGGGGCCTGAAATCCTTCCACAAAAATAATTCGGGGAAGATGGGGCGCCAAACGCTTTACAATGAGCGGACCTGTCGAGAATTTAACAGACTCATGGAGATAGTTAGACTCTCAAAGAGCTTGAGATAGGGTCTCCATTGCAGGGATGTGGTTGAGGAGGTCTTCAGGTGCTTTGCACGGTAGACGTTAGCATCTTCAGTATGTAAGTATTTTAGCTCGTAACAAACTAAACTATAAATAGGCTTTGAGTTGTGTTTTCMCTCAATCTATACAGATTATCTTTGAAATAAATAATTGAGAAAGCTTTTTCACTACAAATTTGTAMTCCCATCATTGTTGATTCCAACTTCTTTGCTCATGATTTTGTTTGTATCTTGTAATTGCCTGCTGGTCTTAGTGTTTCCTCTGTTTGCCAACTATTTGCAGGGTATTATTGAAAACGCTAATGCGGTCCAAAAATTCAGCCTTACTTGTTAAGCATCAGCCAATTCCTTTCTAGAATACGGCCATAATGCAATCTTGAGCACAGAAAACTTCATGTGCTCGGCGGCAATGGAAAACTCTATGATGGACTTCTCTCTAGTGCCCGTGGACGAGGACATTGTTGACCGTCCACCAAGTCGGACTCCCTGCCTAACAAAATTGTGCTCTCTTTTGCCTCTTCGGTCCAGGGATGCCTTAACTACTCGAATGTCACCTTCCGCTACCAAGAGATTGCCACAGAGGAAGTTGTTTGATGACCTTTAGCTACCTCTGTCTAGGGTGCTGCCAAACTCACTGGTGCCCAAAGAATCAAGTGGGCTAATCATTTGTGAGCATTCTCATGGTACCTTGTATCCTCGTCCTCAAACCTGATCTCTAGGGGTACGAAGGGCAAAGACACACAATAAAGTTTCCCACAGCTGAAGCACTCATCTTATTTTTGATGCATGGGATCAAAAGTATTTAAAAATGCAAAGGCTCCAATGTCTACGAGAGTATAAGAAAATTGATAATGGTTATAGTGGTGGGCCAGAGATTTTGAAGGCAATGGAGATGCTTAATAGTCAATCACACATGTAGTACTTGTCTATATTGTATATTGGAAGAACACTCCAACTTTCCAAGTATATGAACGCAATGTGTAGACGTTATATAATACACATTGCGTGCATGAATCACACTCACTACAATTACATACAAACTCATGAAAACTTATGCAAATCAAAAACAAATATGCGAACAAAATGTATGTAATGTCAAGTTCACTTTTATTATATGAGTTTTTATGAACTATCATGGCATTGTGCAATTCATAATCCATGTTCACATGCTATATTTGTGATTGTATTATAGTTCAATTTAGTGGTTTTCTAGGGCACTTTTGGATGAATGATAGGTCTCATGACCTCCCATTTCAATGGAAAACTCTCATTTTAATGAATATAGGGTTAAAACAACTTGTTTAACGCCACTTGAAATGACAATATTTGTGCTTGAATGCAAATGACAAACTATTGAGCATACCTCCAAGGCCATTAATGGGGACTAAATTAAGCATACCTCCAAGGCCATTCATGGGCATCAAAGGACAAATTGAAATTGAGAGCTGCCACACAAAGCAGAGATCCAAATTTTTTTATAAAAGCATTGTACACGTTACTTGGAGCTGAGGGTCTAGGAACTCATGTATCGTATTTGGAAGGAGAAGAGATCTTTGGAAGCACAAAAAGGAAGTTGGACATACCCATTGGTGATGAGGGAGATTCACATAGACCAATAAAAGTCATTTTCTCTTAATCGCATGTCATGTGTACCTTCTTTAACTTCTAAAATTTTAAGATACTATTTTTGGTTATTTGAGATAGGGTACAAGCATGCTTGGGGTACCCCACTCAGGAACCAAGGAACACGAATGAAATAATTTTTAGGAATCCTATTTTATGAATAAAAATGAGAGTAATTTTTTAAAAACATTAATTATTGTTAGAACACATATAGTCAAATCATTTTCATGAATCAAAACTTATAAAATCATTAATTTTTTATTTTCACATTTATTAGAATTTAGCAGTTGATATCATGTCAATACAAAATATATATGTACATACAAGAATTTCACTATGATTTCTTGCCTATTCATTAGTTAACAACTCACTTTTCAAGTTTCAAATATGAAATCTGCAAGAATATTCAATTTTGAATTCCTTTGAAATGTAGCCCCTTCTCGTGCTATTTTAGATAATTTGAAAAATAATAAATAATAGTTAAATATTCCATATCAAGTTATAAATTACTACAATTGGTTATCAAAATATCATAAATCAACGAAGTGATTTGAAAATACTTTCTACTAAATATTTATATTCTTTTTTTATTCCTGAATGAAAAATGGGCAATACGACAGAGTCTTGAATGAAGCTACAGGAATCAAATTAACAACATTAATCTATTCATAGCAATTTTTTTCGATGATTCCATATTGTGTTCTATAAGAAGCAAGAAAATTTGAATTAAAATCATATTTTTTCTACAAGATTTGAAACTTAATCTACATTAAAGAAATGAATTTCAGTGAAATATATGGTGTGATGCTAATTGAGGGGTACCCCAAGCATGCTTGTACCCGATAGTTTATGCCTAGGATCACCCTCTCACCGTGAAGCTATAGCTCTTTTAAAATTTGATTTTTCTTTAAATCACCGTATAAACCTGGGGTTGCCTCCGCACAATGAAGCTTTGACTTCCAAAAGATTAAAATTTGTAAGAAGGGTTCCTTCGGAAACCTACTAAAACTAACAACTCATTATTTTCTTCTATTTTATTTTTCATTGAAGCATGTGGTGTAAAGTCTTTTGTTCTCAAAAGGTCTCATTTCTTGCTTATTCCCATCTACATTGTTAAATTTTATCATTATTCCAAAAAAATTCAAAACAATTAGTTCTTATTAGTTTCATTGTATTTTGTTTTTATAGCCCTTAGTTTAGTCTTATTTTATTTCAATTGGTGTTTTTGGAGTCCAAAAATTAGATTAAGCAAACTGAGGTTAGATGCCCAAGACCAACAACCAAAGCTAGCAAGAGGACAAAACTCAACAGTCGAACAAACAAAGCATTGGTTGGAAAGGCTGGGAACGACGCGGGGCTAGGACCGGCCGGACTGTTTGGATCAAACAGTTGGAAGCAGACGGACTGAAACAACTGGTAGTGCCTCGCTACATGGTGAGACTAGAGCAACAATTGCAAGTGAGAGCCTTCAATTTGAAGAGTTAAGGTTCCAAAACAGTAGAGCAATTTGGAGAACAAACAAAATCTAGTAAGTCCAACCATCATCTCATTGTTTCATTCACATTGAATGGTTCATTTCAAACTCCAAGATTGGTCGTTATCTTGCCACACCACCAAAATTTTGAATCTTTTAAACTAAAACTTATTGTCTGACATTCCATTTTAACATTTAATCTCTCCACATTCTCTCTCTCTCCACTAGCATTACACTCTTCAACTTTGCAAGACACAAATGAGATGGAACACTAGAAGAAAATTCAATTTTTCTGTTGATTTTGTCGCGTTGTTTTGGTCATTTTTTGACAAAAATCTATTGAAATCAATAGATTTTTGTCAAAAAATGACCAAAACAACGCGACAAAATCAACAGAAAAACTGAATTTTCTACTAGTCAAATTTGGGAGAAAAAAGACTAGAAGAAATAGAATAGGGAAAGAATTCCACATGTGAGGAATTTTAGACGGAAAACTTCATTTTTAAGGTATCTTACTATTGAATCAAATACCTTTGTTTTTCAATTCTCTGTTGGTTAGTTATTTAGTAGATTCTAGAGGGAATTTAGGGACTTTGAATTTTAGTGGGGTTTTGTTTTATTAGGCAAAATACTCCAAGAAGTTAAAACAAATTGCTGATGAACACTTTTGAAACCATTATAAAATTTACAAATTAATTAACAATTGGAATTTTTTATAGATTTGATTTGATTTAGTGGATTTTATTGGTTCGGGTATTGAAATAATTCCTAAGAAAATTGTGAATTGTCCAATATTCTACCAAAAATTAATAAAGAGCCTACAAAAATTAGTAGGAAAATTGACATCAAACAAAACTACAACCAAAACAAAGGTTTAATTTCAAAAGTACAATGGATTAGCAAAATGAACGACATGAGAGCGGGTTATTACAAGACAATTCATCTTGTAGTATTAGCGGACGGCATGATCAAACTATTCATGAGTGAGGTACATTAAACTTATTCTTGTTTTGTTTTGCAATTTGCAATTTAAATTAAAAAATTAGCTCGATAGGATAAACTTATAATAGCTCTGGCAAGAGTTAGAAAATTAAAATTTTAACCTTAACAAATTTAAATTTTAGCTTTTGCTTTAAAAACAACCAAAATTTAACTATTGGATGAGCTTATTTGAGATTTGGATGAAAATTGGTATTTTACCCAAAAGAATCAAGTACAGAAATCTCAAAATATCAATAGAATTTATAATTTTAGATTATTTAGAATTACAGTTTGGTCATTTAGATTAAAAGTAATTGGTGGATGAAATTGCTAATTGCTAATCTTCAAACAAAACTTCATCTATTAATAATTTTTTTGTTAAGAAGTTAGGATTTAAGTGTTTTACCTTATTGGAAAGTTAATTTCTTGTTTTTCTATAAAAACTTCAAATACGCTAAAAACGATAATTTAGATTTAAATCCATCATTAGATTAGAATAAGCAACCATTAATCACCAATCTTATGGAAATATTTCAAGCATACTCCATCTAGGTGTCATTTAGAGAATCTAAATAGGAATCCAATATCATTTTTCATCTGAAATATCATTCATTTTTGAGTAAATTAAGGGTGGATGAAGTTTGGACTTCATTTGGATGAACTTTTCTAAAATGAACTAAAAATAGACCTTAAATTAGGATTAGGAAATAGACTTAATTAGAAGGTCTGGGAAAAATAATTGGAGCAAAATTAACSTAATATGTTATTTAATAAATAGATGAAGTTCTTAGGACTTATTGARGCTTAAATTTTATCATTTCATAGTTTTTGAAGGGAATTTCCAAATTTGACTTACTTTACTATTTTAGAACCCTAAAATTGAGATCTAGAGATGGAATAAGAGAGATTTGATTTAAATTCATAAAATCTAAAATTAAAATAGATAATCAAAACAAACCAAAAGTGCTAACTTTTAACAATATTTAGTGATCTTTTTAGACTTCGTATGAACAAATTACATTATGTAAGTGTCCATTGCTTGGAAGGCGCTTATTTTGGTCACCCTACTATTTCTTGTTTGAAGGTTCTAGCTCAAAGGTGGAGTTAGAAATGACCACACTTAGCACACAATAGAATTAGAAATGAAAAAATCAATATCTATTATTGTTTGCACACCACTACAAGAAAAATTGTCCGAATTGACAAAAATTGGTCTGAATCAACTAGTCCTAATTGACAAAAGATTGACAATTCGGACAATTTTTTGTCCAAATTGACCGAAAATTGTCCAAATTGACAAAAATTTGTCAATTTTTTGTCAATTTTTTGTCAATTAGGACTAGTTGATTTGGACCAGTTTTTGTCAATTCGGAAAATTTTTCTTGTAGTGCACGCATCCAGTCCCATGCCTTTTAACTAGTTTTGACTTGAATACTAAATGCCACTACCAAAATTTTTTGCTGATTTTTGTTGAAATCAACAGAACAATGACCGGAACAATGCAACCAAATCAACAAAATTTGGTCAAATTTCCTACGTTCTCTATTAGTGTTTTGTTCATAGAAAATTGATGTTATCAAAACGGCTTGTTTGAGGAGGCATGTGGACAAATAGGGAACTCCTTGTTACATTCTCATTGTAGACATTAGTAGCATCTTTGCTGATTTGAAGATATACTCATTTTTGTGACTTTGAACGTCACATCAAGCAAGAACATGCACAGGACCAACAAATCCAACAATGAMCTCAAGACATGTCTCCAATGACGTCTTCTAGGATATGTTGACGTCTCCAAAATTGTGTGAATGTCAATTGAGACATTGATTGAGATGCATGATGCTTTGCACRTCCGCAGTGAAACGTTTTACAAGACACAAGCTTGCTCCATCAAATCTTAGAGTAGACAACATGAGCAYATGGCAATATACAACATTACTGATGCCGTTGAATTGACTTGGAAAGTAGGGAGCCCCACTTACCTCCACAATTGAGACTTCTCCGTTGTGCCCACACTTTGCTCTACTTTAGCCTGCTACTCCTTCTCCAACRAAAATTCAATAACCTTCGTCTTTTTTACCCAGGCCAAAAGTTGCCGTGTAGGGCCTTTTTCCTACAACGTTGCRCCTCRCCCCGGGTCTTCWAGTGCTTTTGAATGACCCTRCTCTAYAGYGAGCATATGCATTGCTGTCGCATTCGGAGCCTCCTCCAATGCAATGCTGTAGATTGCTGGTGCTTTTTTTTAAAATTTCTAGGGTTTTCTAGTATCCGAAGCATCTTTGCAATTGGTGCTCTCAACTTGACAAAGATTTTTCCATTTTGGCATAAGCTAAACTACAATTCAGATCAATTATCACTAAACGCAATTGTAATTCCAGTTCAACCCCTACCGCAAATAAAATGAAAAAATGCAAGCAAAACCCTTACTAGGTCCCGCTAGCCACATTCGGAATTCATTGTTTCTCATGCATGCAAGCATGTGCTTCCTCGAATTCCCCTCAAAACACTACAAGAAAAAGGGGTGTTTTAAGTATAGTCCTAGAGATAAGATTTTCAGTAATGACCTATATGGAGTCTTTTAAGTAAACATTTTCTAGAAACACATGTCTTTTAAGTAAAATTGTACTTAAAACACATGTGTTTTTAGGAAATTTTTACTTAAAAGACTCTTTATAAGTCATTACTGAAAATCTTATCTCTAGGACTATACTTAAAACACCCCATTCTCTTGTAGTGAAACATAGCAAGAAATGCACACAATGGGGCACAAAGCAGTTATTGAACCAAAATGCACCTACAAAATTGCACTCCTCCGTATGTTCACTAAAAGAAACAATTGATGGATCAGAAGATGGCGTAGATGGAAGCTAGTGAGGGAGTTTCATGTCTCAAACAACACAAGGATGAAGACAACAATAGAGGGGAGGGGAGTAAATGACACATGTAAGCCTCTAATTGGCCCTCGTATGGCCATTGACAGCACCTATACAAGCATATTTAGGCACCGCGGACCTTGTCTTGATAGCCCTAGCCACTACAAAATTCAAAATCAGCAAAGCAGACAAAAGATTGTTGGGCATTAGAATTGCCAAGCTTAATTTTTTATAAAAAAGGAGTATATGGGTTTCCATTGCCAACGGCCTATTCATCAAGAATCGATGCTGCAAGAACTTTATTAGACCTCACCAATCGCAAATTTCTTCAAAGCGCTCGTTCTACGAATTATCCCAGCCCAACTTCAAGCATGATTGGTGGAGAGTCTTGCTTGTGCCATGGGACACTAAATTGGTCAAAACGTCAACGGGGTCAAACCACACTCAAAGGTACCATTGAAATTACTTTTGTAGCATAGGACATGAGTCTTTTTCTAAACTTTTAAAGCTCTAAATTCCTTTGATGTTGTCATTTTTTTAATAAAGTTATGAATATATAGTATTGGAATGCATTCCTTTAATAAGTTGAAGAAAAAATTTCACTAGTAAAATCCTTAGAAGGAGGTAAATCACCAGCTGCAAGATTAAATTTAGTATCTATTTTATAAAAGAGCACGTCAAAAAGATATTTTTATCCAAAAATTTTATAGTTCTCAAGCATACAGCTATTGAGAAGGATTTTTTGTGATTAAATCTTGAACACAAAATAGTATAATTTTTTAAACAATTAATTGAGTTTTGACATTTTTTTTATTTATTCTTCAAAAAAATTTAAACATTCACTTCCAAAAATAGATTACATAGGGCCTTTGATGTAAATAATATACACATTTTTTGTTCTAACATAAGTATCATTGGAATAATTTTATATACTGAAAAGGACGTTCACATGATTTTACTTCTGAATATTATAGAAAATAGAAAAATATTCAATTATAGAAAAATATTCTTTTTTTTATTTCATTATACTATTATATATACATGTAATTTTTTGTAATTCAATCACCTTATTATTCATTAGAAATTAGACTCCTTTTCTACCATTGAAAAACCTGACACGTTGACATCTAAACTTCAATCGGAACTTTAATAAAGAATATTTGATTTGTTTATGAATAAAAAAATACTAGTCTTAACATGACTTAAAGTATTAATAAAAAAGGACTAAAATATGTAACATTAATAGATCAGTTTCAAAAAACAGTAGCAAAAAAGATGTCACATTGCATATTTCAATGGGTCTGACCCCTTTTTTGGTACATTTGAGTGTAATTTGACTCAACGGTGGTTTTGTTGTCCCCATTCAAAATCATCACTTTGATGAATTGAACTATCCTGGCACATTGAGACAATGGAGAAACCATCATTTTACAGATATGGCTGGCATGTGGCCGTGAATGTGGCATGGCATTTGGCTGCAAATGCGGGGCAGGCGACGACGCTTCAATTTTTTTGAGAAGACGGATTGGTCCCATCAGAGTGACATAAAAATGCTGATGTTGCGCCTTTTCKATACAAGGCGCAACATTTTGGACCATGTCTCTCAAAATTGATATATTAGTACATTTAGCTTAAGATGATTTCACATTTTGAGTTTGGAATGGAATCAAATGTTTTCACGTTAGGCTATTTTGAAGAGGTTTGCTAGTGCCTTCAATGACTTCCATGTGCATGTATAAGGTGGAATGCTTCCATGGCATACCGTGCCAATTCCAATTTGCATTGCCGTGGTGCTATTATACACATCATAGATGACGCGTGTACACTACCCCACATCTTTGTTGCTGATTTAATATCACACCCTAAGTTGCGGGTTGCCATTGAAAAAAATGTACGCTTATATCCATGTCCTTGCGGTTATGGCAARGGTGGACTTTGCAAAAGTATCCAAGTCATTTGACAAAATCATGCGGCAGTAGGTTGTGATTCATTTCTCAAGAATTCCCTCATAGATTGAGCCATCCAAAGGCTACCCCCTCAAGGATTGTGGATGGAAGATGTTGTATATGACGACAGAATTGTTGTAGATGCTATTGGTTTAGACAAACTTGCAGATATGGGAGTCAAACATTAATTCAAACATCGCAAATGATGTTCAGTAGGAATGTCCTCCTCCTTTAGATGAGTATCATGGCGTCCAGCGCTAGGAGATGGAGGYCTTGGACAGAGGAGGCAAGCTACACAAAGAGGCTAAGGCAATTTTAGAGTGGGTTGAACAAAAAGACAACATTGTTGACACTGTGGATGGATTGGAAGACTTATAAAAAGAGGTGACTACACCATAGTATTTAGATTTGAAGACAAGAATTGTTTCCGCCACCATCATCYTCATGAACATGTGCACCTTCTTTTGAATGAGCAATAAGTTTACCAACAAGTTGTTTCACTTCCTACATGTGGATTTTAGCCTTCGGATAATAAGATGCGCCTTCTATTAAAAGATGTACAAGAGCATTCAGCAACTAGGCTTGCACTACAATAATCTAAATGCTGGTCACTATAGATGCGCGCTTTAAAGAGATGATTAAGCACGCCTAAACACTTGTTCAAAGTGTGCAAAGGCGTGTTGKGTTGATGGTATAGACACAATTCCAACATAGGTCGTCCGGCATTTTTTTGTAAATGCTTGGCTAGAATACACATAGACGTCGTCTGAGATTGCGTGCATGCTGACAAGCTTCACAAAACATGTCAGCAATTATGGCATCATGCATTCCTTAGTAGACAGTCAAGTGTGAAAGCATGTCAACCTAAATGTTGTTGTTGACAATTTTAGACATGAGTTTCACAACATGCACCTTGGTCTATACTTGGATGGTGTGAATCTATTCAAATTGAGCAATACAAATTGGTTGATGTGGCTAGTATTGATCTTGATCTACAACTTGGAGCCTTGGTTTGTCACAAAGGATTTTTTTATTTCTTTAAGCACATTGATTTCATGGAAAAAAATCACCAACATCAAAGAACATTGACATTTTCTTGCATCCACTATTGATGGAGTTGCAAGAACACTATATTTCTCACAAATTGAAGGAAGTTGCAGTTTCAACTTGCGTAAGTTGCTTTTGTAGACCATGTTAGATTTTCCAGATTATGGACTCATTTGAGAACTTTGTTGTAAGGGCCTTAAAGGTTTCCTTGTTGTGGACCTAAAATAGACRCACATATGGCAAAGACGGGCAACGTACTTTCCATTGGACATACAAGGGCATACTTCAAAAGTTTTATACAGTGGTGTTTGTGGTTATTTACCTCAAGACCACCTATCTCTTTGCAATAGGAGATTTAATGGATAAAGTGAGTACTGTGGCAAGCCACAAATCATGTCAAGCCAAGATGTCATCCRATATGCAGTGTGGCAATAGTCTTACCTAGACTTTTGCTAGGAAAGATAACGAACCAGATCATCTGGTACATRTAACAAGGGTGAAGCGCCTCAGTGCTTTCTACAAGCTCTCATATTGGTAGTTGAGACATCAATAACCAAACATACACTAGTAGAAAATGCAGAAACTTTAACAAAATTCTATTGATTTGGTTGCGTTGTACCGATCACTGTTCTGTTGATTTCAACAAAAATTTGTTAGTTTTAACAGATTTTTGTTGAAATCAACAGAATAGTGACCGGTACAACGCAACCAAACACTACAAGAGAAAGGGGTGTTTTAAGTATAGTCCTAGAGATAAGATTTTAAGTAATGACTTATAAAGAGTCTTTTAAGTAAGAATTTACTAGAAACACATGTCTTTTTAGTAAAAATTTACTAAGATGCCTGTTTCTTTCTATATCAACAAAAATGTCTCGAATGCCAACATATATTGCCTTGTCAAGGACAAGTCTATACACTAGAAGTTGTCATAATCCCACACAAGATTTTGTATTAAGTGTTCCTTTTTTTTGGTGATTGTCATCAGAGCTGTCAAAGAAGTTTTTTTTTTTTTTTTTTTGAGATTGAAAGAGGCATCTTGTGTAATGTCAAGGGCTATTGTAGCATGGTGGATTCACTTCTCTTGGATTCTTCATATTTTGTCATGTTTCCATTATTTTAGTTGAGCATGATTGACACTTAGTATTTCTAGCTAAAGATTTTACTTGCCGCTTCACGATTCAATTGTTCTTTTTTTTTATCATTATTACACGTAGTAGACATCAGAAGTCTCTATTTGAGTTTTCACAAAGAGATAGATATAGATTTTCAATGATAATTATGAGAGAATGGGTATTCTTCTTCTTTGAAAACAAGTATCCAACCATATGTATTGATTGAAAAAAATGGATAATTAAAAAAACAAGTTATGAGAATAGGAATTATTATTGTTATTGAAGATGTACTTGACCTTAGGAAGCAACACAATTAAATATCGTCAATATTGTAAAGGAAATTCTACATTGTAATGATTAAAAAATATGGATACTTCTATCCTCATATGCTTCTAAATAAATTCCTTGTCACTGTAAACCACATCAAGGTTTATTTTTATTTGTGTAAGGAAAACTGAAACCTGTTAGAATTAAAAAAAAAAATTCATGAAAGGCTTACTTCACCATAATAATGAAAACATCAAGTGCTCTTATTAGTGTGAATTAGATTTTGAATTGGAGTAAAGGAAAAAAAACGGCTATTGAAAAAATTGTGTAATGGAACCAACACGTGTGTTTATTATAAAAAAATAAGGAGGCAACCTTAGGGTATTTAATGGAACGGAAAGGGTAATTTTATTCCTATAAGTGACATGGTTCACTATAGTAATGTAAGAAAATAGGATAAACATAAGAGCATCCATTTTTGTCGATTACAATTGTTATGGTTTTTGTGCATAAYRGTACCWTCTTTATTGGACTTCTATTTATTTTTATGATCCAATTTTTTCCCCTTATGATGATTTGATATTAAATTCTTTAGAGCAACTACGCCCAATATTTGGATAATCATGGTCAACTGTTTCTTCTAGAAGAACAAAAAAATACACAATTCTAGGCAGTGCCCATTTTTTTTCATTTCTACAATTCTTTAGTTGTGGTWTGCAAACAAATGCATCCACTTTCAACAATATTGTTGTCTTCACGTTACTAAGGTCCARTTACTCTTGTATTRWAGTTTGTACAATGTTTTAGCCTACTATCCCAATATCTTCCTCTCCAATACTAATTTTTTTGTACTTCAATATAGTTTAGCATTTATTTAATAAGAAAAAGAACAACCTTTCTTTTATATAATTCTTGTGCTTTGATTGTTCAAGAAGAATAAAAATATACCTTTTGTTTCCTACATCTACCATTTTTTTCCACTAATCTTATCTTTTGTATTATTTTTTTGGAGCATTTTTTTAATGGGAATAAAGCACTTTTTTTTTCCCTTTGATTTTCACGTTGTCTCTACATATGAGGTTTTCCAGTTTTTTGGGTGCATGAGTGCACCTTATTTTTATTTTTTTTAAGGATAAGATTGTCATTGCTATTCATGTGGTTAATCTTTTCTAATTAGCCAATTCCTTCTGGTTTTCATTGAAGTGTAGATTTTATAAGAATCAAAATACATATTATTTTCCTTTTAAATACCATTTTTGGACCATTTCTATGGTTTAATAGTTCTACTTGGAAAAGAAAGTCCTTTTTTCAATACCCATTCTTTTGAATAAAGCCTAACTTATTACAAGTTGAAGTCTCATTCCATTTTTTATTTAGAATCAAAAAGCCTTCCTTAAAGTTGAGACTTTGACATGTCAAAATACATGTTTAGTCATTTAGCTATCGCTTTAGAAAGTAGCAATAGATTGAGACATTTCAATAAATTGAGACTTTGACATGTCAAACTACATATTTAATTATTTTGCTAACACTTAGAAAAGTAGAAAGAACCTACAATTGATGAACATATGGATTTTTTTATTTCATTTTAAACATAGACACAAACAAAATAGACTAAGATGTCATAAAGTGAGATGTTTTCTTAAATTTTAATTGCATTTGTCAAAGCACTAATCTATAGATTTAGGATATAAATTTTTACACGGAAAAGATCTCAAGCAAAGAAATTTCAAATAGAATATTTACAACACACTTTATGAAAACGTAGTAATAAAATAAAATACTATAAATAGACATCAATATCTCTTACATAGCCACACAATCAAAATGAAATAGTCACATACATTTATAAATACAACCATCTCTAAAATTGTTGATGCATAGAGCATTTTACTTGAACTTCAAAAACATTAGTCTACTAATATAACCACAAACTATTAATTCTTGTGCCATAGATTCATTGTTGTTTGATTTAGACATAAAGGTAGTCACTAATGCCTTGATGGTGTAAATTTGTGGCTTTGGAACTGTCGGAGTCCTTATTCCACGAACGGAATAAATTAGGATAGAGTAGTGTCTAGGTAGGCCTAGATTTTTCAAATTTTTATGTTAATACACGGAAGTAGAAACGGAAACGTTTACGTAGGAATTTAGTTACTTCCGTCACTAGTTAGGAGATTACAGAAAATCCGTAATACAAATACAAACTAGATCCGAAAATTCAGACAGAACCGGATTACAAGGACCTACAACATATAGGCTCGACCTACRTATCTAGGTCACCGTTATGGGTACACGGCTCATTTCAGGACCGTTGACAGGGTGACGGGTACTTAAGATAATTACTATTTCTTACATTTCTTTTTTTCTCCGCGGAATTTTCTAGCGTGTATATAGTTGAGAGAAAGAATGGTGAGTTAGTGATCGCTATAGTAGAGTTGGTGAGTCCGCACGGATCCGACTCAGACTATTAGGGTTTCCACGGCGGAAGGTGTCAACCGGAGGAATACGGTTATGGCCCAAATGGTATCTTTGACCTATCTGGAAGCAGTTGGAAGAGGACTTGGCAAAGATGGGCTGTTACGGGTTGATTCAAAGGCCATGGAGTTTGAAGAATGAAGAGATGATTCAGGAGCTACTTTCCGGAGCTCCACATCAGTATGAAAGGACCGTCAAAGCTAGGCAAGAGACATGGACAAAGGAGGCATGGGCGGATGTCTACGGATTTCCAAAGTTTGGAGCCGGACTTGCCTCTCGAGCGGACAAGTTTTCAGCCAAAATTTTTTAGAATCCGGTCCATGCCAAGGAAGGGTTCGCCATTGCAGACTGTGCAACCGAGAGGTACAGGAGGGTGCTGGAATTTTTAATTCCAATCTTCTATCCTAATAAGCCAACCTAGGTTACAAGTACGGTGGCGAACACCATTTTTGGTGCAATGGATGGAAGGGTAGTACACTAAGGGAAGGTGATTTCCAATGTAGTTAGCAAGCTAGGGAATCATGTGGAACAGGCGAAGTAGAGCCCCATTTGTGCTTATGTTTTCCACATGTATCATCAACATGAAGTTTTGAAGCCAGGAGAGGTGGTGGAGTATGATACTGGATGTGTTATCTTGAGGTACGGGCTTCAAAGTGAAGTTGAGGTGGAGCAGCACGGATTGGACAAAGAAGAGATTGAATGGATGGAGCCTCCGACAAATAAGAGGGAGAAGAAGAAGCGGAAGTTCACCAATCCGGCTTCCCAAAAATAGGTAGTGGAAAGCAGTCCGGAAGAGCTTCCRGAAAGACCTTTACTTGCAACCCGRTTGGATAAATTTTATGAATCCATAATCCAGTGGGTGGAGCAGGCTAAGAYGTATATYAGCACCTATGTCGGCATACTCCTYRAGGCTACCRARGATTTGKGTTGTGTACCAGAAGACGTTATTGAGGCCATCCGGAAGAGGCCAAGCCCGGAAACATTACAAGGAAAGGAAGAGGAGAATGAGCGCATCCAGAAGGAACGAGAAGACCTTCAAAACCGGGTGAACTGGTTGGAAGGAGAGTTGGCGGCATCCAAGAAAAGAGAGAAAGAGGCCCTAAACCTGGTGAAGGGATTGTCCAGACTGGTGGCAGAACCAGTGGAAACCATCAACAGGGCTACTTTCTTCAGTTCCCAAATTGCCAAGGAAGCCTCGGTGACCGGATCCAAGGTGGTGACCATCCTGGTCAATTTCTCTTCCCGGATGGAACTCACTCTGGCGGAGATGCGACAACTGTTGGAGCGGATCGATCCAAATTGCCCGATGGACTTCTATGACTTTTCAGAGGTAACGGATGTCAATACAACTCTGGGAAAAGAGATTTTGGATAAGCAGACTCCACTAGAGCAAGCATAGAGTAAGAAGCTGGAAGGACTGAGGGACCTTTTGACTCATGTAGAGGAGATTGCAAGGGAGGTAACACCGGGTCAAGCGAACACAAAGGCAAGCGCTGAACCGGAAAGAAGGCAAAAGGAGAAGACCCTTCCAACTTCATCCGGAAGTACTCTTCCGCCAAAGCCACCGGCTACCAGCACGACTCCGGGTGGCTTATTCAAGGAGCCAACCCGACTTACCAAGTTTGACCTCCTAAACCAATTGGGAGTTGTAAATCCGGCAAAAGAACATTTGTAGCAATTCGACTACATGCAGGAAGATTCACCTGAATGGGAAGGTACACCAATAGAAAACATAGAAATTTTAACAGAATTCTGTTGATTTGGTTGCGTTGTACCGGTCATTTTTTTGTTGATTTCAACAAAAATCTGTTAAAACTAACAGATTTTTGTTGAAATCAACAAAAGAGTGACCGGTACAACGCAACCAAATCAACAAAATTCTGTTAAAATTTCTGTGTTTTCTACTAGTGGTACAAAGTTGTCGGTGCGGATTTCAGTTTCCAACAAGGAGGAGGAGGAAGAAGAAACCCGGATCATTGAAAAGTCAGAGGAGGACAAATTTGAAGTTGACAGAGATTTGGATGATTATTCCCCTCCACTCGTGAATTGGAAAATCTTGACCCGGGCTGCAACAAGGACAACTCCAAAAACAATTCCGATGAAGATAGTAGTCACGGCACCAGCTACCTTTATTGGCAACGCTTCAAAGAAGTCAAAGAAAGGATAGTAGTTAGTTTGGATTTGATTTTTGGATAYGGAACGGGTTTCCGAGCTCGGGTCCGAATTCAGGTTCTTATTTTTAGGTTGTTAGTTGATCTTCCGGGGATCTCAGAGGGTCATTTGATTAGCAGCTTGGGTTTCCAGGTGGCTGATTTTTTGTATTGGATTTGGTTTTTAAGGGCGGGCAGGTTGATGCCCTCTCATTCCATCCTAGCATTTTGAACCATCTATTTTTTACTTCTAGTCTTTTAATCTAAAACCATTAGTGAATGTGCTGGTTTTGACTTCAACTGTAAGAATTCTTGACTTGTGTGTTTGCTTGAATATGGACGGATGAGAAGGAAGTGAGAAGAGGGGGAATCCAAAACTTGGGAAACGGAGTCAGGCTGTGCGTGAACATTCGTATTGTACCAAGATGTTAGTCTAGTCAAAGAGGTCTTGCGCATGGTGCCTTTAAATTGCCGGAACGGTAATCCGGTGAGAGAAGTGGTGCAGACCCAGTTTCGGAATCTAGTTGATTCCAAGCGGAGATAAGCACCCGCCAGAGGAATCTCCACATGTACCGGAAGGTCTGCCAACCCCCAAATAAGTCTATCTTCTAGAGAGCAATCTCAAGTCAAAATTTGGGTGTCTCCTAATCTGTCGTTCTAGTGAGGAAAGTTGGAAACGGCTCTGAGTGAGTTGCTTTCACTAGTAGAAAACGCAGAAATTTCAACAAAATCCTGTTGATTTGGTTGTGTTGTACCAATCACTGTTCTGTTGATTTCAACAAAAATCTATTAAAATTAATAGTTTTTTTGTTGAAAACAACAGAACAATGACCGGTACAACGCGACCAAATCAACCAAATTCTGTTAAAATTTTTGCATTTTCTACTAGTGTTTCTGGATAGGCTATCTGGATAGTTGTGAGAGTATTTTCTGTATTGATCTATTACAGTTTATTAATCTATGGGTATTTGTGTTTTAGAGAGAAGAGAGTATGAAGAAGACATGTGGTGAGTCCCTACATTTTTATACAATCAAAGGTGGACCCTCTGATGGTAAAATAGAGGTATTGAAAACCTACGAGTAAGAGAAAGAGTAACCAGAAACCAAAAGAAGATGAATCCAGAACCTAATCTAGAGAGTTGCATGATCCGTAAATGAGTGGAAAGAAAAACGGAAAGACAATATTGAGTTAATCCGGATAATTGTAGCTTGCAACAACATACCAGGATCTCCTGGGACGATATTCAATGTCAACTTACAACATTTATTGTTGTGAGAATACTTACGCCTAGATTGCGCGTACCACAGGAATCWCCACTTTTGGATTTCAAGTTCACTCTCTAAAACATGGCTTCCAAGCGGTCATGAAAAAATTTGTGCTTGACCACATTGGAGATATCACTARATCATTRCGCCACMTWTTYTYTTTTTTTATATTTCAACCATCATATGTCTACATATTAATATGGTGATCCRAAGCAGATTTCTAATACTAGAATTTTATCATGTGGATATACTCTAAATACAGATTTGGATTTGTAATGGCTTTGGCAAAGCTAGAATGGCTTCGGATCACGATGAACGCAAAACAAAGAAGGTGGACGACCATGCGGGATGTACTATGACAAAATAACCTATAAACATATCACGATTAACGCAAAACAAAGCAGATGGACGATCATGCTTACGCCCAACAAAATGAGCATCCTCCACATTTTCTTCACAAATGGTGTTGTTCTTCTACCTTTGATTTTCCTTATTATTGGTGATTTTTAAAGTTGGCCAAAACTCATTTTACAACATCTCACGCACCTGAAAAGGTGCATCCAAAAGAGTTCTCACACCTTTCCAATAGTCAYTTATTGGACCGTTCTTCCGCTTGAACTCTCTAGATTGGTTCTCGTTTGCCATTTTGTTCCAATGTATAATAAAACCGTTCAAATCCTTTTAGTCTTCCTCAAAAGATTTCATTTAATGGGGAGCTAGAGTGGTGACTACACCTCGATATTTTGGACCGCTTGTCTTCAATCCCAAACCACAAGTAAATCCCCTTGCCATGCTTTGGCAACCAATTCTTGTCTGTACACAAATTTTTATACTCCAGTGTAGGCCATCCACTAGAATCCAAATAAAACTAGAATTGTTGGGACCTAAAATGACCTCCTAAAAATTCCTACCTAAGCCCAAGTACTTATGCGTGAATGCCTTAAAATCAGTAACTTCCTTGATGAGATGAAGAATTACAAGGACCGTTTTACATTCCATGAAGGATATTTATTTGTAAGTATGCCCAATAATAACATCATATTCATTAATTTAGGAGATTTCTAGGAAAATAAGACTTTTTAGAAAGGGCTAGAAATCATAAATTAAAGAAAATTTGTCATCCATAATCACTAGACAAGAAATCAAGTCATAAGTAATACACATATACAAATCCAAAGCACTAGAAGCCAATAAATCAATTTTGACAAAAAAAACATTTCACAGAAAACAACCATTTAATATATACGTATTGTATATATATGTCATGAACATCAAAAAGTACGTGTATTCAATCTACATAACTTTATCATCAAATATACACATATTGAAGTAATCCAATGTGAAATGAGACTAAGGTCATAGAAGCCTTGAGAGCCACAAACTATTGCAATTTTGCTAGCAAAGAACATGGTGTCTGGAGTGTGTAAAGAAAACATCACCACCATTGTAAGCAAATTGCTTTGCAAGAGATGGCTACAATATGCAAAGAATGAAGTTAACGATGTGTCGTAGGAATGAAACGGTTAAGTTAACACCAGAGGCAAACTTAAGAAAGCAAGTGAGCACAAAATTAGTATAGACAAACKCTTGCATTCTCTCACACCAAACTATTTGAAGCGTTCTGAATGAGGGTACTTCTCAAGCAAGACACAAAAGTTTGTTTGTTCAAATTTTGTGCTCACCTTCTTCCACAAGCTTGACCCTATAATTGCTTTAGTTTGTAGTATCTAGAGTTTACCATCAACAAGGAGACATTGAGGTCTTGGAACCAGCTACTTCCATAGTAGAAACAAACCAAAAGAAGCAAAAACACAAGATTCCATAGAAACAATTCCTTGACATAAACATTGAGATTGACTCTCACACACTGCATTGTGTGAAGCACAGACTATGAGGATCATCCTCAATGGCCATGTCAAGAATTGTTTGTCTCCCTTATGAAAATAGTTGGTTGCAGAACCTTATTGTCACCTTCATTCTTTGAAAAGCATACTTACCTCTACCAAAAATTGTTCTTACAATGGTGTGGAAACCTTTCTCCAAAAATCCCAAACAACATGTACTTCACTCGGAGGATTGCAACTATTTACAATAATTCTATCATGTCCACTCTAAATGTGAATCCTAGCTATCTAATAGTATACGATCAAAATTCTAAAGCTAGGAAGTAGTCAAAARTATTTGGGTATTTCCATACTTCAGAGGAGAACTACTCCAATCTAACTACTATAAGTGCGACCTACTCTTCAAATTTTCCACTGCCTTCAACAACTCTAGTCCTCAACTGTATCCGCTATTACTTACGGATCTTGGGCATACAATCTTCCACAATTGCTTCTTCAAGGACCTCTACTCCCACGTGTTCCATGCACGCTGAATGGATTAAGCGTAGAATTTTATGCCATGTACCTTGCATTCCCGCCTAGCCACCAACACTGGCGTAGCACGAGGAGGTCGTGGGACATGAGAAGTAGGCGGTTGCTCTTGAACAATGCAATCTTGTGGTGGCAATTCCCAGAGGTCATTGCCACAAATGGGAAGGGACTTAGTGGTTCAATCAACACCTTGCAGGGCCAATGACATGAGATATTAGGGATTAAAACATAATTAGAAATAATGAACAAAATCAAAGTTTTTGTAGTACATTGTAGAATCCAAACTTCCATACCTCAAGGACAGCTACTGCATCCACTTCCTGATCATACAACTTCCTTGGTGTGGTGGCATTCATGGAAGATAGATTTTAAAATGAAATCAACTAGAAATGGCTTCTTAGTAGAGAAAGGGAGTTCACAATATGATTTGGGTACTTTTCCCATTTGGAGGACTATCTACAATGCCATCATTAACAGGCATTGCTGGAAAATCCATTGATGACAGCGCCGTCTTTGCAAAGTACATGATGTTCTTCAATCCACTATGTAATATGGCAAACTATTTATCGTTAGAGAAGGGGTCAATTGAGGCAGTAGACTTTTTTTCACAACCAGTTCTAAGGAGTAAAACCACACAACCTACTTGTTTACAAATGTATAAGATGCTTATCAAAACAATGCTTCTCAAAAGAAATAATTTCAAAGACTAGATACACATTGCTAACAACTCTCCATACATACCACGATGACCATRAAACACAAATGAATTACACTAATACCTACAAAAGAAGGAAAACCCTAAAAGCCTATTCAATCACTCGATGTTTTTCACTCCGCTTCATCATTGGAATAAAACTCAAATCCCTYGCATTGGGCTCTATCCAATTTTTTGAACATCATTACAACATTTGGATTATTTGCTTACCACTCATCRTAAATCTATTCAACACTTCCATTGCATGTGCCAGTTCATCTTTTTTTGCAAAATCCTGTTCTTGGAGGAAGTGACGCCGTCCGATTTATTGTTTTTCCTGAATGCAGACAATGATRTTGGTYTGGACAAGTGCAAGTGKRGRATCCATGGAAAAAWGTCAGCCATTAAATTTTCATTCATGGYCCCTTCTCCTTTGTACGACCATGTYTCAAATAAAGCGCACTACAYGAGAAATTTGTGAGGTGCTTCATAGGATTGTCGTCCACTATTATTGTATTTTGAGAAGAGAAKATTGAATTTTTCAACGTGAAAAACTTGTCCAATGATTTCAGAAAAAGGTCCTTGYCCRTGCCCTAGACCTTGTAGTTAACTATTTTATCACAATTGTTTCTACACYTCAAGATGTTGCATTGCTCTTGCCCTAAGACATACAGTGGTTGCTCTATGCTTTGGAAAAGCTAGTCTTCTRCRGGATACATATTCCACCTTTTCATGGAACTATAGACATGTACATTCGCAATGGAGGATAATTTTTGAAGAAACACTCAATTGTAAGGTYRAAGAGYGACCCTCTTCATGCTAGTGAAAAACACTTCTATGATTGGAAGAACCTCATTAAATATTTTGTCTCGGCCTAGAGATTTRTTATCTTCACATAYGCAAAGCACCCCATTCAGATCTAGGATGACATTGAGCCACTTCTCTGTCATCCCAGATGTGGATGGASTGACAACATTGATTGTCGTGTCTYATAGTGCAACRCGTACCTTACTGCTACCCTGCCCACAATTTTACAGCAATACATCGAGACAAGTAAGCTAATGATTTGCCTTCAACAAATATAGAACACAATAGCACGCCAGAAAAGAAMAAAGATTCATGTACTAAACACTGCTAAATTTCAACATCAATAGAAAATGCATAGGGAACTCACGAGATTTGGTGTTGTAGTAGCTGGTGAGGACATGATCGTATCCACTACTGATTCAAATGGAACAAATAAACTATCCAGGACCTCCACGTCGGGYATTTTGTTCGTTGCCACCTTTTCGTTTATATTAAGAATTTTGATATCAATTTTGGACAGTAGTGAAATTCTTGTTTCCAAAAAAAGACCATCTTGCAAGGATAGTGAATCCATGCAAAGATGCTCATTCTTCGCTGACAGAGTAATATATACAGCATCAAAAGTAGTGTAAAAGGAGCATTATCAAAAGAAGGCACATCTGTGGTTGTGGAAAACTAAATACAATCATATTTTTGTAAGAACAAAACTTATAATAGTATCTCAGTCTAAAAAAATGTTTTACATGACATACGCCTTTGTCCACCTAAAAAACTCTATTTGTGTAGATTATTGAAAAAGAAACTTTGATGCAGATTCAAATTGGTGCCACTTGAACCGTAGAGGCAAAGAGGGTCATTGTGAACAACCTGGTTGGATATCAGATGGAAGACTCTTGTTGATTATCAATATCCTCTTGAGTTTGCTTAGTCATATCCTCGTCGTTGTGGGTGGCACTACGGGTGAAACAATTGCCATTGCTAAGGAGTTTGCGGACCCCTATTGTCCCTCCTTTGCGTTGTCTGAGGATCTGTGAGCTTGATCGACAAGAAGAAGCTGGTGAGACTGCAAGGAAGAGGAAGAGGTCATTGCAAGTGAAGTGGCATTCTTAGTTGCCATGTGGACGTAGACATTTTTGCATTGGCAACCATCATACTTGGCAAGACTTCCTGCACAAAGTTCTTCCACTTGGCCTTGTCTTCAACCTGGTGCTTTATGTAGTTTGACCTCTAGAAGAGAAAGGGGTGTATTAAGTATAGTCCTCGTAGTATAGTCTTTTAAGTAATGACCTTTAAGTAAGGTTTATAATAAGATTTTACTGAAAAGATACTCTTTTTAGTACATTGTTACTAAAAACCATACTTAAAGGTCATTACTTAAAAGACTATACTTAAAACACCCCTTTCTCTTCTAGTGATCTCCTCCATTAGAATTGACACCAACTTCTCCATAATGGAGTCTTTCTTGGGAAATTCCACCCTCTTCCGCTTATGAGGTGCTCCCTTAGATGAGCTCAAAGTCTGATCTTGACGATCAACAAGTAATGCAAAAGACCTTGTGTATCAAGCATTTGTGTATCCTCCGCCGCGGTCTTTAGAAAGAGCTTTACTATAGGATCCACCCAATCTGGAGGGCTCTGGTCCCCCTTCAAGTCATGCCCACCAACGACCTCTTCCGCCTCTTCTTCCTCCTCTTCCTCCTTTGAAATTGGGGTTAATTCTCTCTCATTCCCCTTCTGCAAATAAGAGGCAACGAGTCTTGAAGTTGATGCTTCTCTAGACCCCTTTGCTAGATGCAACAAAGCATCAATGTGGTAGCTGGAATCAAGGAAGTCTTAGTTGTTCAGATTCTTTGGCAGAAAAGCTAGATTTTTTGAACTTSTTGTTGTTGTTGCTGTCAGCTATTGCAAAGTGATCCATGTCACACATCTATAATTCAAGACGGTATTTGCATTTAATTCCTTCAAAAGCATTCAAGTAGAACCAACTTGAATCCCAAACAAATATTTAAATACAGTGATTGGAAAAGAGGTACACAAAGAGATTGAATCTGTTGAGAACTCTTCAAGTCAATTCAAATTGAACTAGTAGGCATTGAAATAGTAAACTTACTTATGACGCACAACTAAATTTTCCTCCGACAAAAACAAAGAACATTGTATCTTTAATATTGCAAAAGTGCTCGAGCACCTTAAAGTAGAATTCATTTGCAGCTCAGTGTTATACATCATGAACTCTAATTCATTGTATAGGCCCACCTTCTGCAACTTCCGGATCATGGCCTACTCAAATTGTCTAGGAATAGATTTAGGCTTGATTTTCATTGCTTTCTTGATAAAGAAGATGAAGTTCACCGGCGCTTTTGCACGTGTTGAACTTGCGGCTAGATCCTCCAACCTCACTACCGGTGTAGGCAAGTACTCTATGTAGTGCTTTGTATACTTACAACCAAAAATCCCATTTCCGATCTCCAGCCTGAGGTTGTCACCCGCGTCTTGGTCTCCCAAAATCCAAAGCCAAATGTCTTAGTCGATAGCGACTAGATCCTCTAGCATTTAACCCTTACCAAGAGTCCAAAAATTGTGGAGCGTCTCGACCGGACACCTTCTTGTTAATCACCCCCAGAATGTTTTGGAAGTCCATTATGGCAAATTTCATGGGGCTTCCCACATCTTTGTTGTGGTATGCACAGTCTAGGCATAACTTTTCAACACTATTAAAACGTTGTAAAATGAATCAAAATATCATCCCAGGGGATCTTAGTGTGCTCTTGCAAACTAAAGGGGTCCGGATTACCTCTCTTCCTCAATCCGTCCAACTTCCTAATTATTTCCAGATGTGTGTCTATCCGGAACTCAATCTGCATCCGGCCTTTTCCAAATTCCAGCTACATCTTCTCTCGTATCAATTGGTTTTTTATTCCTCTGTTTTACCCTCAAAGGGTATGCCTTTGATTTTGTTAGAGGGGCAGGGACTTACCACTTGTATTCCTCATACTCTCTTCTCTCCATAAAGACACCAACACTCATAACAAGGCATTGYAGTAGAATCAACAAAAGAATACCTTCACAACTTCTCGGATGGCCAATCCGGAAAGCAGGTCACTCAAGGCCAATTCTAGCCTCTCCCACTACAACTATAGATTGAAGACATCCAGAATCTGACAGGGGCATTGTTCTCTAGTGGTAAGACTCATCCGGTGGTTGGCAGACCTTCCGGTAAGTGGAAATATGCCTCTAGTGGATTCTTACCTCCGCACGTTGGAATCACTTTGAATTCTAGACCCGCATCCACACCACCTTCTAGTTTTACCGTATTGCCATTCCGGTAATTTAAAGGTACCACGCACAAGCCCTCGTTTACAAACCTAAACCTCCTCAATAACGCACCTACACAGGCTGGACCGTTCACCTAAGATCCGGATTCTTTTGTTTTCTCATTCCCTCATACACATATAAACAACTAAGTAAAAACTCTCACAATTGAAGTTAGAACCAGAATGCCCCACTGGTGGTTTAGATTTAAGGAAAGTAGTACAATAAATAATTGAAAGTGTTAGGATGGAATGGGAGGGCAACAGACTTGCCCACCTCTAAAAAAAAAAAGCAAAAGCAAAAATCCACCCCAAAATCAAGGCAACCACAGTCACTATAACCTCCCAAGATATCCARAAAGTCAAAACACAAGTGGCCCTAAAAATCTAGAACCCAAGCCCATGCTTGGGAACTAGTTTCGGAACTCAAACTAACTAAAAAACGCCCTAACTACTTCCCCTTCTTTGCCTCCTTTAAACTACTGCAGCGTTGACTTTTTAGTGCCCTAATGGAGTCGTCCTAACTAATGCCCAGGTCTGGATCTTGCACGCCACGAGTGGAGGCGAATTGTCCTYGGCATGTAATCCCGTTTTGGATCCGGATTGATAATCCGACAAGGAGGATTTCTTAATGATCTGGGCCTTCTCCTCTTCTTTGGGAGTTGGTGACATCTTTTCCAACACTGTTGCCGTGCTCTCCTTCTTCGGCGTGGACTGCAACATGTATTCAAAGTTTTCCGGATGGGTCYGGGTTGGATTCAAAACTTCCATCCGGTTAAGTCAATCGGCCCAAATTGGATGTCCAGGCGTCTTGAAAGTGCCTATCCTAACCAACCAAATAATTAGCACATTTAGTAGAGCAGAAGACTTTTGTGGTACCGGAACGGTCTTCACTCTTGAATCCCTTTCCAACTCAGCCACCATCTTTCCCACTCCGTATTGTTTGTGCCCAACACGAAGGTCCCGCAGATTGAGGAAGGATAGCCCTCAAACCTTCTAATCGTGGTTACATTGGTGCTAAAGGAGTCTGCTTATCCGGAGTTCTAGTCTCAAAAGGTAGTTTTGGAAAGTAGGTGAAGTCCATGACTCAATTYGGATCGAGGTGCCYCAACAGTTGGYGCATCTCCCTCAATGTTGTATCCATCTTGGACAAGAAGTCRACCAAGATTGTCAAAACCTTTGATATGGTCACAAGTCCGTCCCTGATTAACCAAGCATTGAAGAGAGCGGCTTTGGTGACAACATCTGTTGGTTCTGCCACCAATCCGATCAAACCACTAAGCATCTGGAGGGCCTCCCTCTCTTTCTGCTTGGACAATCCTAACTTTTCTTCTACCCAATTCATCCAAGATTGGAGGTCATCCTGTTCCTTTTCAAGGTCCCAGATTTGCTCGTCCTTTCCCATCAACACTTCCGGACTCGGCCATCATTTGATCTCCCCTATAACCTTATTTGGTTCGATTTTCAGCTCTTCGGCGAGTTTGACCAAATGCTCCGCTAAAGTGTCATGGTATTGCCTTGCCTTTGTCACCCACTTGATTCCGGCTTAATAAAATGTTGAGGCTTCTCTCATCTCCTTTCGCTTTTCCAAACTTGACAACTTCCTCTGTGAGGCCGGATTGGTGGATTTCCTCCGTTTCTTCTCCCGGTGGACAATAAGCAGCTGCTCCTCCTGGAGCTCTTCTGATTCCAATTTTGGTTGATCCTACTTGACTTCGCTCGTGAGACCGTACTTCAAGATTTCAGATCTGGTCTCATAGTCCATCAATTTGCCGTTATTCAGAACATCGTTCTGATGGTATAGGTGGAAGAAGTACGGGCTAATGGGGTTGTGTTTCCCCTTCACCACATGGTTACYGGTAGCCAACTTCAACACTACCCCCGCAAGGACCTTCCCCCAGTATACAGTCTTGTCCTCCATCGCTCTAAAGATGGTATTGATTACTGTGAGCGTAACCTAGGTTGGCTTCTCTAGATACAAAATTGGAATAAAAAACTCTAACATTTGCATGTGCCTCTTATTTTTACAATCACTGATAGCATAACCCTCCTTTGCATGAGCTGGATTCCTAACCTGTCCAGTAGAAAACCTATTTGCTCAGAAGACAAGTCCAAATCAGTTTATTTGGAACCTATAGACTTCCACTCAGGCTTCCTCCGTCCATGCTACGGGTCTACCCCTCACCGTCAACTCGAACTGATTTGGAGCCCCTACTATGAGCTCCTGAATCATCTCTTTATTCTTGACACTCCGCAGCTTCCGTATCAAATTATCACATTCTATGCCCATTAAAGCTGCTTCTAACTGTTTTTGGATGTTTGGATTGATAGGGATGGCCGCACAGACCATCCGAGGTGTCACCGTATGTTTATGGCTGCCACCCTCCTTCGATAGACAAAGTATGGATTCGGCGTTTAAGCCACCAACCTCATTTTTCTTCTTCATGTTGCAATCACTATATCACCACTCTTTCACTCATCTATGCACACGTAAAATATTTTGCGGAAGGAAGAAGAAAGAATGGAGGTGGCGGTGGGATTAAGTACTCAACGCTCTACCAATGGTTCCCGGAAAGAGTCGTTTATCGTAACGGTATCTTAGATTCCTAGGTCACAATTCTAGGCTATAGGTCTTTCCTATCTGGATCATTTTCGGATTCCAGATCCAACTTTGGTCCAGTTACGGGACATCCTATTTTTCTTCTACACACCCCAAAATCAGCTAAATCCAAAATTCAAGCGTAGCTGGCTTTAATTCCGGTTACCTTCCAAGAAATTGAAGAATTTACTCTATCCTAATTCTATTCTATCTTAATCTATTCCGTCCACAATTTTTGTACTCATACATTTGTCCCACACATCACCACTCCATTTGATCATCTTGTTGCCCACAATCTTGTAAGGCCTCATGTAAGCTCTGGATTTTGGATTCTTGGGTTTAGGGTTGCTCTTTAAAGACTTTGAAGAGCTGGGCAGCAATAGGCAAGAGGTCCCTAGCACTCTTATTTTTATTTACAAGTCTCTTTACCTGCGAGGATAACTCCTCTTGTGATATAGTGAGGAAAAGATTCTTATAGGCCTTTGTGGCGTATTTTTTCTTGAAAGCCTTCCAAGCCTCCAACAAGTGATTGCCTACGCTGTCAAAGAAGCCCAAGTTGTGCTTCTCAAAATACAAATATTTTTGCAGATCTTGGTTTCTCTTGATTCTCTCCAACGATTCCTTTGCGCTATAGCAGTCAAGGACTACTCCACTGATCTTTATTATGGTCACCTTAGGGTGAGGCAATCTTCTATTTAGAGTCTTGCTAAGGAGGTRCAATGCCAATTTCTTTAGACCCAACTTTGGCARATTTCCAAGCCACCTRAAAAACTCACGGTTGATCACTYCGTCTTTTGTTGCACTCCAACTCTTCATGTCCTTGAATGGAAACAGGGACTYGGGATCAATCAGAAGCCCATTGCACTGGCTAGAAATAACCTGTTTCTAGAGCCCGTGGACCTCATCTGATATTGTGATGAGTTTGATCTTGTTACAGATGCTTATTTCAYCCATTTTCTTCTTTGTCATTGCTCCCCGGTCCTTCTTGTAATTGATCATTGCAAAATGCAACTAAATTGCATTGTGAAACTCTTGTAACATTATGCAATATCACAAATGAAAAGAAAGTTTTGTTCAAGTCGAATCCACTTGAATGGAGGGGACTAAATCATTGTGATTGAGTAGAATCTTGAAAGAGGAGACTTACAATCCAACTCTGTGCAAGTACTAAATCTCTTGTTGTTCTATATCAAACTGGAATAGCCTTTTCCAATTCTATAGCTTCTTTGGGAGGTGGAGGCTAGTCAAGGCTAATCTACACGTTTAGGGCACTGGTTATATTTGTGGCCCACGTTGGCATGTAAWTCTGGAAGTGGTTTATTTGGTTGTAGTATGCCAAAATCCTCTGTATGATTCTTGCATTTAAATTCCATACAATGAAGCACTCCCACTCCTTGAACTTCTCATATTTATCCTTAGTCCTAGCCAAGTCTTTCATTCTCATTGAGGCTGCAACGCTGTGCTAGCCATTCACCATCCAAAATTTTTTGGCCTTCACATGCATCCTTGAAGTTCTTGGGTATTTGTTCAAGGTTTGTGGCATTGCACACAGTGTCATCTTCTTGTTGGGGTTGGGCATCTCCAAGAAGAAATTGAGGGATGTTTTGACTCTTTTTTCATCAAGTATTTGAACGTTTAGGGTMTTTGAGAAATCTTAAGCTAGTTGATGAAAATGTTAAATTTTGTCAATATTCCAAAGATGTACAAGTCCGTGTAAGGCAACTAGTACTCTTTGTACACCTTCTTTGACTTGTTGTAGTTGATCTCTTCTTGTAGCTCCATCGCATCCAGCAGCATGGTTACAGCTGATGCCATGCTGTCGTATTCTTTGGCCTTTGTAGCTACCTAGATTGCGGCCTTCTCACAAGTCTGTGCTGCTGCAAGAGGACATGCACAGGAATACCTTTCTTGTCTTTTGGTGTGGTCTTTTTCTTTGTCTTGCTAAGTTTTTTAGGTGCGGTCTCAACAGCAAGGGACCCATAGCTCCATCCCGCATATATGTACTCCTTAGTTATTKACAGAGGCCTCAAGTTAGTAGCCTTGGCCTTATTCTTAATTTTATATGTGTCAAAGCCCGTGAGGAACTTTTTTATTTGAGATGCAAGGGTCTTTGGTTTTAGTGGTCCTCCATCCTCTCTCACCTATTGTTTCTTCTCAATGTGATCCACAATGCTCTCTTTCACCACCTGATACTCCGAGTCATWAAGGCTTTTGTAGTTTGTAGCAATAGAGAAGGTTTTGCTCTTTACTGGCACAATGTATGAGAATACATACTCTTTTTTTTGGTCAAAACCCATATTTAACTAATTATGGACAAATCCATAGTCCAGAATTCAGTCAGCTACTCGCCGATAAAGTGGAATTCAATGATTTCTATGCAACAATCATTTTACTGAATCCCCCGCAGTGCATACGAAACGTAAAATACCATGATATATTGAAAATGACAAATTACATAGCTGATGACCAGAAGGCGTGGCACAGTGTCAGATGCCAGCCTACAGTCCACATGAACTAGCTAAGATGCATGATTCGACTATCAAAGCAGCGTAAGACAACCTCCATGCTGCTGAAAGCGCAATCCACATTACATTTGCCTCACACTAACTAGATCAGCTACAGACAAATCTACCAGGAGTATCAACTGGCAGACGATATCTCAAAAAATGTGATGTCGACCCCGAAAGTAGGATGTGCAAGTAAGGAAGGCGTTGATGTCGGTCCATTTGATTTTGGAGATATAGCTGATGAAGGCAATAAAGTTGGTGACGGCGATGAAGGTATAGACTATGTATCTCAGCAGACGATATCTTTGTATCGGCTGGCAGACCATATACCCTAAAGAAGTATCTACCAGAATATCCCCTTCCAATTCGGATGCCCATACTTAATGGCATGTGCCACTTCATAGTGTAATTATCCCGATCTTTTGGTGACTTTGACATATTCCAAAATTGAATCATGCTCGTACATGAGATATATGAATGGAATGATGTCCGTTGAAATATTTGGAATAACTCTACTAGCATTTGGGAAGTTGAAATGCCCCTAAAATGACAATGGAATATAGCACGTGGTATCCGGTGTTCTCCGTAGTGAAATTTGGCAGACGTCAACCATGAGCACTTGGTCAGATGAACAGATTTCCTTGGACGGTCCCTTTGCAAACAGTGTTGATAGCATTTTGTAGCACCAAGGAAAATTCTGCCTATCTACACAATATTCTCTCCCATATACAAATGATAGGTTTTGAATGACGTCTTTCGAAAGCAAGTGCGCAAGCAACGACCGCAATTCATGCATTAGCATTTTCGACCAAATCCCGACATGGAACTTTTCAAACAACGTAGAAAACATTTGACAAGCCCTGGACGTCTAACGATGTTTCGGTGAGGGTCCCACTTATCCACCTCAATATTCGAGTCGACAAAACAAAGCAATCCCGTGACGCAGAGCACCACACACTTTTTGAATGTATGGGGCTGCCCATTCGTGGACTCCTGAATAGAACAGAAATGTGATGACTCATGAATATGTGATAATTACAAGGGATTTGAGAACCGGCATGCAAGGTATCGGCTGAAAGCCGATATGCAGGGTTGTCGATAAAAGATAAAATAGTAAGCAATGATTCACCCCTAAATCCAGGCACAAGAAGTGAGTATGAGTGTGCGAGTTTGTAAAAGAAAAGATGGCCATGCCCAGCCATATATGGCAAAGCGTGCTTTTGTTCAGGAAGCAATCAAACGCTTCCTTAAAGAGTAAAAGGGTAAAGCAGAGAACTGTAATCAAGTGGTGTACAAGATTAGATGCAACCGATAAGTCTCCACTAAACAAGCCTTGCTACAGTTAATGCCACAATCCTGTCAGAGTCCCAAGCTAGAAGCATTTGCGGACCGTCTGGGAGACTGAGTCATTACATGCAGCCCAGTCTGTTTAGTGGAGATTCAGCGACTACATCCAAGAATTCCATAAATGTTGATTGCAGTGATCATGCTAGAACATTCTAACTCTTGCAGGAAACATTTGAATGCTTCGAGAGCGAAATGACTATCCGTCTTATATAGCTTGACAAGCGTCGGTAAATGCCTTTATTACAGGTAATTGTTTAATAAAATAATGTATACATAAGTTTTTTCAAATGTACAAGTCCTATCCTATATGTACAGGACATTTATACAGTTTCTAATTAATGTGTCGGCTGCCAGTCAATACAATAAGCGCCCTCCACCAATAGGTTGACTAGCATCCGCATCATTTCGTTTCCATGGCCAGTAGCTCTTCCTCCGAAAAGGGCACCTCAAATCCCTTCTTACACTCTGGTGTGACTTCAATGCACAAATTATATTGAAGCAACCCCGGCATGCACCGCGGGAGACCGACGTCTGAATTCCGCTCACAGTACTCGGGAACTGAGAGCCCAAAAGACAACAATTCATCTAGGAACGGGATCATCGTTTGCTGGAAGAAGGGGAGTTTGGAAGCCTTCAATTTCACCTCCGAGTACATTGTAAAAGGAGGTGGATGAACCGCACTGTATGGCAAATTCAAAACGTTCCTATAAGGAACATGATTGATGATCAATGAATTCTGAATGGAGGCACCATTGTTGAATAGTGTCTGGGAGGCCAAGAGATGTGCAAGATGCTTCAGGAAAATTGGTCTACCGGGATTCGCCGGATTCCGATAGGCGCTAAGGTCACAAGACTCTTGCCCGAAGGCAAGAAAGCTATCTCCAATCTCCAGCACCTTCCATTTAATATTGCCTAGACAATGCCTGAGAGTGTCCAATAGCAAATCCAACCAATAGACAATCGTGATGTCCTGACTCATCCAAAATCTCAAAAATTGTTGAAGTCCCGAATGATCTCTAACCTGAGACCTTTGATGAAAACCCTTTCCCTTCAAAATGAGCGGCTTGTAGAACATTACGGTTCCTTGGACCTCAATGAAAAGAAACAATTTCGAAGACGCTACTTGTGGAGCATCAGGAATTGAATCGTGTGCTCTGTAGTTGGTAGCTGGTTTGTCACACTCGTCTCCTTCCTAAGACACGGTCTTCTCTGAGGACTCAACTGGTYGAGCATGAGAATTTGCAATGAGAGATGACGTACATAATGCCTTAGATGCAATACAATGAGTGGATTCAAACAACAAAATTCTAATGTATCGGCTGACAGCCGACACACTACATAAATAGTCTATTCTGCATAGCTGAAGGCACACAGTGACAAGTTGCAAAGAACAAGTCGGAGCTAGGTAGCACTAAGTTAAATGACCTATTCTAGTTACTCCTCAAATATTTCGGCACATATCTCTGACCTCCGACTAACCTCTAGACCACGTTGGCTTAGATGCTTCCTAATGAACGGGAGATAACGGTTCGTTGGGAAAGTTGTGCTCTGGCATGTTCTCCAAAGGCACAACACTGTCTACCTCCACCAGCTTGCGTTTATGTTTCCCCTTGGACCGGCCAGAGCGACAAGAGTCCATAGAAGGCGAAGTCCCGTCCGGTCTGTTTCCTTTGCTCGTACTTCGTCGCGGCCCGCCAACGAACGCATCCAAATGTGCCGGCTGCCCGCCGACATCAACGGTAGACTTTGTCGGGTTTCCAATGGCTCTCGCTGATTTCAACCCCTCAGCATCCTGCCTAGTTGAGACAAGATCAATGCGTCCTGATTGAGCTCGTACGATCTCCTGAGATGGCGAGGCATTATGTAAATCAACGACCATGGCGTCCGGAGTGCCACCATCGCCACCTCCACCTTCTCCAGTTTCTCCAACATTGCATGATATAGAGTCACAAACTACTTGGCAACTATGAGCAGGATCAATGGGCGACACGATATTGCTGTTGGTTGGTGCCAACTCCCGTTGAGCTGTACGAGTGGGAAAAAAAGGTTCGGTTGGTGTAAGTGGACGACTACAGTTACCTTGCAGCTTGCAAAGCAGCCCTTGCTCGATGGAGTCTTCACTGGACGAGTTGCATAGGACAATCAGTCGTAATGTGGTTGGCTGATTAAGGCCTTGGCTGACCTTCGAGGGAGGATGAGGGGGATCATCAGAGCCGACAAGAATCTGTGGTGGACGCACGGATTCTAAATCAGGGGGGGGAGGCAGTGGAGGTAAGGAAGGAGGCGACTGAGCCCCCAGCCCCAATCCTCCAACAATGCCAAACTCCAGTAATGCAAGGACCCGCGTGGTAATGAAGACATGAGCCGCGGAAACAAGGTTCATTCCCTTGATGCATTCATGAGCTTTTGCTACGCCATCCTCCTCAAGAACAAACTCAAGACTGGGGCAACCATTCGTCTAAAAACATAGAGTTCTACAGTCAGGTAGGTTTTGTATCGGCTGCTAGTCGACACAAATGGATTAATATGAACAAAACATTGTACTCGTAGTGCAGTACAATACATGACTTACCAGAGCAATCTCGGTAACGTTTCCACCTCCTCAAATATTGATGATGGTGACATCCTTGGATTTTAGAGTCGGTTTCATGAATAGCTCCAGGAGCCCATGGCCAATGCCGCACAATCCTCCTTTCCAGTCAACCTCGCCATCGACATCTTGGTTGTACCATTTAAGGGGCTTTTGGATTCCTAAGAACTTTTTAAATACCCCTTGCATACTGCCTCTATCCTCCGGCTTGGGGTAGGTCAGAGAAACTGTGACCATTGGCTTCGCCTCCACCTTGGCCTTGAAAAAGCCCCCGCAAGGAGATGGCCAGTGGTACACCGTTTGGAGAAACCAGGAAGACACAGATGAATAGGAGGCGGCCGCCATAGAATCCCTGAATCAAGAGTTGCCTATGAAAAGCATTGGCAGCGGAATGTACGAGTCAGCATCATCGTCCAGTTCTGAGGGAGCCTCTGCCACAATTGACAATTCCAAGAAATTGTCTTTATTCACATGCAAAGGTTCCCCACTCTTATTGTACCCAAATAGCACGAAGAACCTCCGGTCCCTAGGTTGGAGACCCAATGACTCGGAGCCGCCCCAAACTGATTCCATGACACTGGTAATAGTCTCTCCAAGGCGACAGTCGTATTTGAGGTCTGTCCCACTCCTCCGGATCGGATCCACAGCAACAATGGCATAGCTCTTCAATGTTGTGAAGAATACCCCTGGCGCCTTGCCATCCGTAGACTTATCCGTCGTGGGATGCATGGGGTTGACTCGCCTGTTCAACCAGTTGCTACCGTCTGTGAATTTATTGACGTCCTTCCACACATTCCGAACGATAGCGGGAGAGTACCCTTCTGCATTTGCAAGTTCTTGCCACACCTCGTCAAAGTACGGGACCCAAGCAGCATCCTTACAAGGTAGCGGGTTCTTCTTCCTGAGCCACATGATCTCATTCATGACGACCCTGTCGATCTTCTTATCCCTGCACCAATCGAAGAGTGTCACCTTTCCTGATGATCGAGCCTTTGCACTGTTCTTGATGCTGACGCGGAGGTTGAGGATGTCCTCCACAAGTTCACACAGGTCGGCATCGTGGAGGCCGAGTGTAGGCGTTAGATCTGTCTTGGTGATATGAGTCAATGGTTTTCGATTGACGATGGAATTCGGAATAGTCGCGTCGTCTCCCTCAAGCTCACCGTTCTCCCAAGCGTCTAACACCTCAGTCCATAGTTCCCATATCTTCTCTTTAACAAAGATGAGTGGTAGCTTTGAAGAGACCTTCTCGTCGGCGAAGTGCGCCATGACATTCAACTTTGCTACGTGCATAATTCAATTTTCAAAGTGTGAGAAAATGACAAAATTGTATCGGCCGGCAACCGATAGAAAGGATACTACCATATGAACATAATGAATGTCGCCGTGTATTGGCTGGTAGCCGACACATATGCAAGTGAAGAATGACTATATAATTAAATGAAATTCCTATTGATGAAACAGAGTTTATGATGAATACCTCAAATGCGGCCGTCAGCTTGCCTCCTCCTCGATGTGGCTCTTGGCGACCCGACTTCACCCATGCCGCCCTCCCCATCTCCGCGCACAATCAGAAGGTCTCCTTTGCCACCTTCTCTGCAATGTTTAGATTAACAGCATTGGATACTTGAACAAGCCTGTTTGGGTCTCTACTAAATACTGGAATGACCTCAAACTCCAGAAGATCAGCTTTTGCCGGCGAGCCATCTAGGAACTGTTCGGCTAGTTCTCGGCAGGCGGTGACGGTATGTTGGCCCCCAATGATAACACTCATTCCAAAGACATGCGTACGATTCCAATGGCGGTCCTCAAGCGTACATACCTGTTTTATTTGTAATCACAAAAACTCTAACCTCCTCCGCATTCATATTTTGAGCGCCAAATTGCGTCTCTCACCTCCTCACTAAGGTCCAATTCCCAGAGGGTAACCCTCTTTTAGTTTCATTTCCTCCTTGCAGTAGAATGCATTGGATTGCGCATCTATAGTTTAAGACACACTCACATTCAATGCAATAGATGAGGATCCAGTCTGTGATGTCTTGGAGCTCCTCACTTTGCACATCCAATTTAGTTACATGTCTCATGTTTGCATGGATTGGGTCTGTTTTGATAATCAGTGCAAACTTCCTCCATCGTTTCATTGAATTTGAAATCTATCTCCCTGATTGATTTATAGCTTTGTGATGTGAACGAGGGTCATAAACTTGTCCGTACGATCCGTCTTGTCGGCTTCTTGCCCATAAGCTAAGTCGATGTCGGCTACCAGCCGATACAAACTTCATTAGTGGGAAGAGAGAGGGAACTAGAAGTCACTATGTGTTTGATAGGGTGTCTTTCATTTTGTTCTCCAACGTATCAGCTGCCAGCCGATAAGGACTTCCGAGGACTTTGAGCAAGTGCATATTCAATATTGTATGAGATCCGTGCCAAGTTTGTATCATGAGTGGATCTGTTGGCATTGATTTGGATGCAAATCTGATCGAAGCGTTCACACGGAATGGCAGCTCTGGGAGACTGACACTGTGGAAGGGAGTAGTTGTTGCTCTTACCCTTGAAGGACTCTATTACGCGGGGTGGGCCATTGTAGAGAGGGTAGTGAACCGCAAACCCTACCTTGTGCATGTTCATGTACTTGATGTTCTAGAAAACCTCGACATGAATATTCTGTTTTCCAAGGGGGACTTGGTCTTCTTTCGACACTGCGCGGGAAAGTCAATCGTGTGGGAGGCAAGTAATTTTTAATTCCTACGTAGAGGCAGAAGGATCTAGTTGCGGTGGTGTCGGCCGACTGCCGATACAACTGAGCATGGATGAAAAACCCATACAACAATTTTTATTACTCACTATCAATATGGAGTTCGCTCTTCTGCTGACTGTGGGCACCGACCTGCAGTATGCAGGTGTTGGCATAATTGTTGAATGCTCTATGAAGGGGTTCTGGGAAGGCTTCCGAGTTCCACATAGTTTCTTCCTAGTTGTTAGACTTCTACATGTTGCCGATGATTTCAAGGGTCACAATGCCTACTGCAAGATTCCACATTTTATGATACTCAAGGACTGTATTGGATACAAAATACTTTGGTCTAGTTACAAGGTCAAGCCTATCAATCCATCTAACGTGTCTCCCACTCCTGTCGACGGCCAGCTGATAGGACCAAGAGTAACTCATCAGACGCGAACTTCTCTAGATGGTAACTGTGAAAGTGGAAGGTGCTCTTCCGATGTCCGGGCCAAATTGCGAGAGGCGGCACAACAACAGATTCTTGCCAATGCATCAGACGAAGATGAACGGGATGATAGGCGGTACTCATCCGACGATGACAACCGCGGGTCTGCTGACAATCTCATCAATGTTCATGGTTTTAGTACCTCTGTCGATGGCAGATCTGACCCTAGTGCTGGTGACAGCATCGTTGCTGCAGACGTGTTTATTGGGACTAGTGGAAGTGGAGACCTTAACTATAGCTTTGATCCTCCATCTAGTCACTCGGGTCTTCCATTCCCTAATAGACCACTTTGGAGAAATCAATATTGTGAGCTTCTGAATGACGACTTCTCATTTTTTGGTAGAGCGATGATCCAGGTCTGCCTTTCCAATGAGGCATGCGACGACGGCGTCCTCGGAGATTTTGACGTGGGTGTCATGTTCGTATCTGACCATGAGGCGCTACAAATGACTACTATGCGTTGGAGGCTGTCCCACACAAGATTAGAAAGGGGCAGGCTACTCTCAGAAATTGTTACCTTGTGCTTCGAGGCTATTGAGCTGAACGAGTCTGAAGACGGCGGAATGCAGGGAGTGCCCAAGAATCCATACCTGTCCGTGCGTCGAAGAGTGCTGCCCAAGGATTGCGGGGGCTTCTCCAAACTGCAAATGAAAACGTCAGACCTTGACATACGAAAGGTCAGCTCACAAAACTACTGCAAGCACAGATGCTGCTAGATGTTTCTCTGGGAGGATACAAGAACACTACGTTGAAAGTTCTATGCTTGCACATTCGAGGCAAGAAGGGAGATGGCATACGCAGTACAGAGTCAACTTCATGCAGGTGTTATTCCAAGGAAGAAGTCTGTTACTCTTGCAAATGTAGATGTCTGCGAAAACGCATGGTATATTATACACGGGGTCTCCAGGTCGGCATACCATGTCTACAAGGCTGCAACCATTGGAGGATTCGTCAGCGGGTCTCATGGAAACGCGGGGACACGGCGACCACGTCCGTAGACTATTCAGGCTCAAGCAACTCTCACCGCAATAATCAACGAGAATGCTGGCCAAATGCCAAATGAGTTTAGACTGGTGGGAATTAATCGCTTGGACAATTTCAAGGTTGTCCCCTCTGCAATGAATTGGGATCTCATGCGCGAGCAGGTCAATTATGTAAGTATCCATTATCTTCCACTCCTCTGCATTTTGTTGTAGCTTGTGTCGGCTTCCAGTCGATACAATACCATGAGTTCTGAATTGCCATCCTCCAAAATTTTTCATCCTTGCGGTTCAGTGATTGTTCAATTCCCTCTTTAATATCCGGGCATTCCAGATCTGTCAACTGCCAGCCGATACAAATCACTCTCTCGTCATGGAATCCCTTGCAATTGGCTCTGTCTTGTAGGTCAATGGAGTCTACAATATGAAGCCGGTCTCACAGTCTGCCATCAGCCGCCTCCGAAAGGCTCATTTCAAGAACGTCAAGGTTAAGGCGGTATGAAGCAATTTTTCCAAATGCACAAAATGTGACTTTCTGGTCGAGTTCATTGCAAAGTATCCCAAAGGTTGTGATGAGTGGCAGGCCCTAGTGGATGACAAATAAAGACATCTCAATTACCAACGCGCTTGCAGAAATGTATATGGTGGATGGAGATCACAATCTATTCAGAATCCATCAGTGTTCCTATGCATTATTCACGACAAGATGGACACCACGAAGACCGCGATTTCGAGGATGCAGCGCATCACTAAGGCCACCGCCGGGCTGGGGCAGATAACAATATTGTGTACTGGCATGCTCACGCATGGCATGGCAATGGCGTGTATGCTCATTACTCCACATCATTGTGGCCTGGGGATTCCAATTTCACTATATCGTCTCTATGTAGGGTTCTTCAAGCTCTGGAGCTTCCGTCTGTTCGGGAATCCAAGATCCTCTTCTCGACTCCTCTTCAAAACACCTTCTTTGAAGCTCTACTTCACGGAAAATCAAGATGCAACTCATCCATTCCTCCGGGCTCTGATAAAATCACAAACACTCCAAGACCAGGACGGCCGCATGTTCCACTCGCAAGGAAGTTGTTCTTGCAACTCGACAATTCCGCTAAGGACAATAAGAATCGGTTCGTCATGGCATTCTGCTCATTACTCACTGCTAGGCGCATCTTTAAAGAAGTAACTATTGGCTTCCTTATTGTTGGTCATACGCATGAAGACATTGACGCGCACTTCAGTTATCTGTTGAAGCTAATCAAGAGGAAGAACACTTACATTCTTGCAGATCTCATCAAGGCGTTCATGGATTTGCAGAAGACTGTAGCCTTCATCCCGGAGTTCATTCAGGAGGTGGCGGACTTCAAATCCTACCTAGAGGGATTCCATCATGATGGGGTCAACAAGATCGTGGGACTTGGGGATAAGCATCTCTTCAAATTCTACATGGAAGAGTTGGGAAATGATTGAGGATGGACGGTCATGAGGTACAAGAAAAGGACAACGGATTCTTCGTGGCTTCCTCCTAGGCCACTAGTGAAAATGTGGACAGCTAACACTTTAGGGGGACCGGCAATTCCACTGGGGGAACCTCAACCTGTTCCATTCAAGGCACTCTGGAGGAACGTCGACATAAATCCCTGGAAACGGATTGTAGAAAAAGAAGTGGCCAGGGCAAGCAACACTTTTCAATCAACACTTTTCAGTTCATATTCCAGTCAATGCGCCTTGAATGGTTGTTCAAAGGAATCAATTTCAACACATCGCTTTCTTAGTTCTTGAGCGTAAGGTTCTCATTTTCAATTATATTTTCTTGTTTATTGCCGTCTTTGGTTTTGTTCTTGTTTCTTCTCATTTCTACGAGGTTCACTTCAAGTTTGTTTTTTCCTAGTTCTTTTGATTGGTAGATATTGGGATGTTAGGATATTTTATCTTATTTTAGGTGTTGTGGACACGGACGCATAACATTTAATTYTTTAAACTAGCATGTTTTTATAATTCCTTGTCTGGGGGCAGGGATTCAAGTCGATGTGACTTGAAGCTTTGGGTTGTATTTATTGTCCTTGTTGCCACTTGAGAGGACTAGATTTCAAGTCCAGACTACTTGAGTACCGACCGTTTTCAGTGGTCTTTATTGACCTCTCTCTCATAGTTCAAGGTGCATCCATCTARAATACAAAAACACAAAACTGTTTTTCAGTACTTCTCCACGGAGCTTCACAGATTCTAYGAAAATAAAACCAGGAAGAAAACATTGCCTTACAATTTACGTAGACAAGAAGAGAAATGTTTATAATGCTGCCTATTTTCAATCGGATACAAAACACACTGCAATGAGGTTGTACCAAACCATACTTAGAGAAAGGAGCAAAGTAGGGTTTCATATACGTTTTAAATTCTTACAAATTTTTAGAAAATCGAATTTGTAAGTTATCATTTCCACAAGATGCTATAACTTCCTTCAAAAAATATGATTGTCTATACCTTTCTAATTGCTAGTGAAAATAGAATCACTGAAAGCTTTTTACAAACACAAAAAATTTATTTGTAACTACAAAAGTTTAAAACATTAAATGAAATTTAGCTACTCTAAAGTCCTGCAAGTTCCTCAAGTTTTCAAAATGTGGAAACAAAGCCGCAAYAGCTAGCAAACATGGCAAAGCAACTGCCATGTCAGATAATAATAATATATTATCTTTTCGATTTTATTTTTTGAAATTGTTTTTTTATGTTTTTTTATATATTTTTTTTTTAATTTATTAATTTAGTTGATTCATAATTATTTAATCATATTTTTGAGTCCCGTCTAACTATGGGTGGTTTCTGAGAAGGGAAAAAGCCCAAAACGGCCCTACAATGTACCTGGAAAAAAATCTAATGAGATTTATTTTTAATTCTTGAAATACTTTGAAAATGCCCGCCAAGTTGTATATTTTCATACTATACAATAATTAAGTTTTTAACCTACAATGAATTAATGCTTCACATGTAAACAAAAATCAAATATAATTATTTCACTAAAAAAATTAATTATGTCTTCAATTCCAAGATATTATATAATGTACTGTTTGCTAATGAAGATCCATTAAATTCTTCTTCTTACCTCATCAATATCAATTGCAAATACTAATAGAAATAAAAATTTAATGTGGATGAAGATCTCACAAATTGCACATACTCCAAGGCTTAGTGAAAATATCATAATTTTTATTGCTTATGATTCTAAATCAAATTTTTCAGAAAAAAAAATAATGATTTGCATATTAGTTCTTATTTGGGTATTTGCAACTTGCGCCTATTTATTGCCCACGCTTTTATAAATTTTTCCATTGATGGCAATTGGGAATGCAAATATTAAAGTAAAGTATAACGTGCAAGTTTCTTTTTTCAAGTGTTTCATTTGTAACTTTTAAGGAGAAAAATTATGCTTGGTTTGCCTAAGAATGCATTAGGTATTTGCAACTTGCACCTATTTTTTAGTCCACACATTCATTATTTTTTTCAATGACAATTGAGAATGCAAATATTAAAGTACAGCATGCAAGTTTCTTTCTTTGAGTGTTTCATTTGTAACCTTCATGGAGAAAAAATTAAATTAGGTTTGCTTAGGAACCCTTTGGATATTTGCAACTTGCTCCTATTTTGGGGTCAAGCTTAAATTATTAATTTTTTCCTTGGCAATTATTATGCCAACATGCAAGTATCAACAATGTAGGCTRTTTGTTTTCCAATTTTTCTTTTTTCCATTTCTATGGATTTATATTGTAGTTGATGYGCTTATAAGGCATGAAAGTGTGGACACAAGAAATGCACACCGTATTTACTTGCCTAAAATCTAATTTCTTCCTTGCATGACCAAGTAGCCAAGTGACCATTAAGGATGAACATCCTATCTAATATCCATTTCCATTAAGTGTTTTGAAGCACTAGGCATAGACCCTTTACTATGAACTCTAAAAGRAAAACCCTGTACAATGTACTGTAAATCCTATAGGGTTTATTCTATGGACAAACTCCATTTATAACTTTGGTTTCCCATTATTGTCATTTATTAAACTTTTTACGATGGACARCCTAATTATTTTGGGCYGGGGTGAAATAGTGAACTTTCTCCTCGCTCCTGCACTACGAGTTATTCTTGGAGTGGAATTAAAATAAGAAGCCACCTATTTTTGGCTTTCTAAATTTACTCTATACACCTTCTTGGCTAATCTTTGACCTTTGATTGAAAACATGAAGTCAAATTTATGTCTCTTGCATTAAAGGCTCCCATTATTGGTTTTAAAAAAAAAAATTAGAATTTGCAAATTTTAGCGATCAAGGAAAATAAAAAATACAGGGTTTTTTCAAGTAGTTAAGCAAGGGGATCAGTTAACCGTCCAAAATGGACTGGCCCCCTCACTTGGACACTTTAAGTAATTACAGGATGCAAGTAAAATAAAAGCCACCTAGTTTAACCCCATTAATTTACCTTAAACATCTTTCTTGACCAATTTGAGGCCTTTGATTGCAAACATGTTAACCCCATTAATTTACCTTAAACATCTTTCTTGAACAATTTGAGGCCTTTGATTGCAAACATGAAATCAAAACTTGCAAATTATGAGATACGTGGAAAATAAAAAATTTTAGGATTTCATTGAGTAGCCAAGAGAGGAGGGCAATTCWCCTTGACCAGTTAACCCCGACCCTATGTTGCGCCTGCCAAGAAGGCACCAATGCTATCTTTAGTGTAGAGCCTATAAAAATTTAGAAAGAGAAGAACCTCCATCTCAAAAGCTTCTTTCAATTCTGTCTTTATTCTTAGTTATCCTAAACTCAATAGGCATTCAATTCTCACAGCTGGTGGAGCGAGAATATCGCGTGTTGCTCACTTCGAACTATTTGAAAGTCCCGCCTTGAATTCCCTTCTAGTTTCTCTCGCTTTGATTTTGAACCACTTTCTATTGCGGCCAAGACTTTGTCGTTGTTTCTCATTTGACGACTGCTCTTCATGATACTTTCTTGTGTTTGATGAATTCTGCCATTTTGTTTTGTTGCTCTGTTATACAACAATGCCTATCAAGCTCATTTTCTTCTGTGATCTTGCTTTCGGAGTGAAGCTGAATTTTTTCTATGGATAAGTTGGCTACGGAAGGTTCTACTTGAGAAAGCGACAGCATTCTTGTTTTTAATATGCGACTACTATGCCAAATTTCTCATGGTCAATGTCCGTCCCATAGCACTTCCTTGACAGTTGTGTTGTACATTGTAAATTCTTGTGCCACAATATATGCGTTGATTCATTGGCATCTAGGTCTTTTAAATGCATCAGACAAGATAGTTCATGCATAATACATTCACTACTGATGCGTTTGCCAACATTTTGTCTCCAATGACCCAATTTCACTAATTGTGGCCATTGTATGTGGTTATTAGTTCTGCTCATCCTACTACTTGGCTGAAGCTAAGTTGAAGTTCTCGCTATTGTAATGATTCCTGTAGTAAAGACCTCCTTGATAGATTCATTTRGAAAACAACTTCCAAATATTGCGCCAAAAAATCCAAAAATTCTTCTCATAGGGACTAGGGTTTTGGACACCACGACAAACGCAATGAAACATTTCAAGTTCACATACAGACTATCCCAGTTTCTCCAATTCCGGATTCCCCCTCTTCTCACTTCCTTCTCATCCGTCCATACTCAAGCAAACACACAAGTCCACAATTCTCACAATTGAAGTCAAGACCAGCATACTCACTAATGGCTTCAGATTAAAAGATGGAAGTACAAAATAGATGATTCAAAATGATAGGATGGAATGGGAGGGCAACAACCTGCCCGCCCTTTAAAACCCAAAAATCCAAAACTGGAAGCCAAAAAGCAGTCACCCAGAAATCCAGACAGCCAATCACTTAACCCTCCGAGATCTCCAGAAGATCAAACTACTAGTCCTAAAATAAGAATCTGGATCAGGGCCCAAGCTCCGAAACCTGTTCCGGATCTGAAAATCAAATCCAAACTAACCAAAAAAACACGCCCTAATTATTGTCCTTTCTTCGATTTCTTGGAAGCGCTACCGCGCATGCCAAAAACAACTGGAAGCTTGATTGAAGCCTTCAACGGAGTCGTTTCTAGGGTTGAAACCGGAGTTGTCCTCGTAGTTGCTCAGGTCAAGATCTTCTTGTTTACGGGTGGAGGGGAATCATCATCCATCTCTTTGTCATCTTCAAATTCGTCCTCTTCTGACTTCTTGATGATCCAAGTTTCATCTTCCTCTTCTTCGTCGTCGAAAACTAAAATCTGCACCGGCAGCTTCAAACTATCTCGTATCAGCAAATCCTACTGCATGTATTCAAATTGTTCCGGATGGTCCTTGGCCAAATTCAAAGTTGCCAATCAACTCAAGAGATCGGCCTTGGTAGGATGCTTTGGTTCCTTAAATCAGTCACCCGGAGTTGTGCCGGTAGTTGGCGGCTTCGATGGAAGGAAACTTTTGGATGAAGCTGGAACGGTCTTCTCCTTTTGCCTCCTTTCCGGTTTAGTGCTTGCCCTCATACTTGCCCAACTTGGCGTTGCTTCCCTTGCAATCTCTACCATCTAAGTCAGAAGGTCCTTGAGTCCTTCTGGCTTTTTCTATGTCGGATTCGGTGGAGTCTGCTTACCCAAAATCTCCGTGCTTGGGGTTGTATTGACATCAAGCACATCCGGAAAGTCGGAGAAGTCCATTGGTCGATTTGGATCGATCCGCTCCAACAGCTGTTGCATTTTTGCCAAAACAATTTTCATCCGGGCTGAAAAATCAACCAGGATGGTCACCACCTTGGATCCGGTCACTAGGGCTTCTTTGGCTATTCGGGCGTTGAAAGAAGCGTCCCTATTGATGAACTCTGCTGGTTACGCCACCAGTCTCGACAATCCCTTGACCAGGTGCAACGTCTCCTTCTCCTTCTTCCTTGATGCTGACAATTCTCTTTTCAGCCACTTCACCCAAGTTTGAAGGTCTTCCCTTTCCTTTTGGACGCGCTTGATCTCGTCATCTTTTCCCTGTAAGGCTTTCGAACTGGGTCTCTTCCGGATAGCTTCTATGACATCCTACGGATCACAGCCCAACTCCTTGGTAACTTGCACCAGTATTCCGGCATAGGTGCCAATTTATGTCTTGGCCTGCTCCACCCATTGGATTTTGGATTCATAAAATCTTCCCAGATGGGTTACAAGCAAAGGTCTTTCCAGAAGCTCTTTTGGACTGCTCTCCAGTACTTGCTTCCGAGAAGCAAGATCAATTGACTTCTGCTTCTTTTTCAAACTCTTGTCAATTTGGAGCTCTACTTGTTCGAGCTCTTCTTCGTTCAACTTGCGCTGCTCCCCTTCTACCTCATTTTGAAGTCTGTATTTCAGAATGGCTCATCCAGTTTCGTACTCCAGCAACTCTCCTATCTTCAAAACCTCATGTTGGTGGTACATGTGAAAGAGGTAGGGGTTGATAAGACTATGCTTGGCTTTCCGTACATTATCTGCCAACTTGCTTATTACACTCGCTATGATTTTTCCTCAATGCATCAGCCTGCCCTCTATCGCACCAAAAATGGTTTTTGCTACAATAACCATAACCTGATTTGGATTAACTGAATATAGGATTGGAATTAGAAATTCCAGTACCCTTCTATGCCTCTTGTTTGCACAATCCGCGATAGCGAATCTTTTTGTAGCGTGAGCCGGATTCACAAATTTTCCAGCTAATAATTTATCCAACAAAGAAGCAAGTCCGGCTCCAGATTTCCAAAATCCGTAAACTTCCGCCCATGCCTCCTCAGTCCAAGTTTCACATCACGCCCTCAATGTCCTCACATATTGATTCGGAGCTCCAAAAAGAAGCTCTTGAATCATTTCCTCATTCTTGAGGCTCCACAGTCTCTGGATTAATTCGAGGCAACCCATCCCTATCAGGTCCTTGTTCAACTACTTCCGAATGCTATCTTCCTCCGGGATGGTCGGGCAAACCATCCAAGCCATAACCGTACCCCTATGTCTACTTTCTTCCACCATAAAAACCCTAACAACACCAGTTGGATCTGTGCAGATTCACCAACTCTACTGATACGATTGCTAACTCACCACTCTTTCTCTCAACTACACGGGCGCACGAAAATACTACGAAGAAAAAGAGAAAAGACTGAAGTGGTGGGTGGTATAAGTACTCGTTGCTCTGTCAACGGATTTCGAAAGTAGCCGTTTTCCGTAACAATGATCTAGATCAGTAGGTCGGATTTATAGGTGGCAAGTCTCTGCAATCCGATTCTATCTGGATATTGGAATTCCGGTTTGGATCTGATTACGGGAATTCTGTAACACTTGTCTGGAAAGTGGCTAAGCCCATGTTACACTATAAGAAACCTGTGTTTTTTGGGATGTTTTCACTATTTTTCTTGACGCATTTTTTGTGGACATTAAATAAAACAGCCCATGTTTTTATGTCAACAATGATGCTCAATAATACATTTGGGTGTATTATCCGTACGTGGAATACGGATATCTATCCGTACGTGGAATACGTTCTCCAATACAAACAATACAAAATAAATGGGTGGTCACCCTTGAAGGCCTTAATGTTTGCATGGCGGCATATTTTGCGGGTATCAGAGTCCACCTTCCACCGCTTCCAAGAGGAGAACAAGCTCAATTGCATGGTAATTTGGACATGCTCAAACCTCGAAAGGATACTTCGCAAGCCACGGCAACATTGAAGTCTGTGCTTGAGAAGTGAGCAAACAATGTGCCACATTGCACACGTACTCTTTTTCTTCTGGAGAAAAGTGGTGCCCATGGTTTTATCGACCACCTTAACGTGGAAGTACACCCTTCCAAAAGCCAATGCATCAAATCCTGTTGTTAGGTTGAAAAAAGTGACATGTTGCAATTATGAGTTAGGGACTTTTTTGTAGTCAGGAATGGTATAGATCTTCAAATGTCCCTACCGAAGCCATACCATATTATTTTTTGAATTTTTTTTTGGCTAATCCCTTAGGTTTATAATCTTCTACATGGGTGTGTTTTTCAATTGGACATTGTACAAAAATTAGAGTTGGTACGTAGAATACAGTTCTCTGGACTACAGACTTTTACAGTGACGTGGCCGTGATGAGTCAGCTATCGGCATGTAGTCTTCATCTCGTAGGCGACAAATCAATGGTGAGGGTTTCAGGGTTCCGAGAGGGGATTTAGGGTTCGGGGAGAAGCGACCCAGAGTTCTGTGAGCATTCTTTGGTGCTGTCAATTGCTGGTGCCACCATTGCAGATTTCTTTCAAGGTTTGGAGGTAGGGTTTTGGTTTTTGACGCGCGTGGTGAGAGGGGAAGGTACATGGGCAATGCTTGGGGAGAAGCGACCCGCAATTCTGTCATTCTTTGCACCCTGCTGATAGCTGGTGCCGCCATTGTGAGTTTTTTTGTTGGTTTGGAGGAAGGGTTTAGGGTTTGTGACGCGTCTGGCGAGAGGGGGAGGTACATGGGCAATGCTCAGGATGCCCAGAGACGCAGCGGATTTGTCAAAGTAGGACCGCAAGATCAAGAGGAGAACTTTGAACTGCAAGATCGAGAGAGAAATTTAGAAGAGAAGAGGGCTAGGGATAGAGAACAACAGAGATTGAGTTGAGTTCGAAAGAGAATCAGAGAGGAAGAGGAGAGGGTGGCTCAAGAGAGAGAGGCCAGTCAGTTACCACGGTGCTCCTTGGTTACTGGGTCGAGTGGTGTAAAATGCTCCACTAGCGACAAAGATATTCGGAGGGCTGCATCTGCAATCATAGCTGCAATGACCAAAGAGATAGGTGTGTTTCCCAGTGAGAAGGTGAGGGAGTTAGTTTTACGCAAAGTGTGGGAACACCCTCTATCAAATTCTGCCTTGCCGAAGGAGCTGCACATGGGAACCATTGCAGAAAAGGAGATCATGTTTGGACTGGTGCAATCCCTTAGAGAGGTTAAGCAGTCGAAGAGCAGGGCCTAGCTTGTAACAAAGCACGCCATCCTCACAGCAGTGGTCGGATCGGGGAGAAGCAGCTCAATGCGGAAGAAGGCACGATTACTTGGTGTACACCACCAAAATGTTTTAGCTGCAATTTCTAGACATTGTGAGGTGGACTCAGCCGAGAAGTTTTACTGGGTGCTGTCAATGCGGAAGGTTCGGGTGGACGTTCTTAGTACAAAAACAAAGAATTTTGTGATCTCGTGGTGGATATCATAGACAAGGATGAGCCCAAACCGAAAAGAAGTGGCAAAGAAGCGGATTGGGGGAGGGTTGTACGAAGAGAAGCCAACACAATACTTGCTAGAAACTCAGGTGAGGATCGCAAGAGTGTTTGCGCTGATGCCATTAGGGCGTAGGGTCTTACTTCGTTTGGAGTTCTTGTAATGTGTACCATCATCTGCCCATGCTTAGGGTTTGCAAGTTTAGGGGGATTTGTATCTGGTCGGTTTCTCTAATGCGAGACTTCACGTTTAGGGTTTTCGGGTACCTCTGGATTGCCACAGAAAGTGTAGGGAGAGTGCAAAGGCCTGGGGTAGTAGTCTACGTAGCATTATAGCATTATAGAACTTAGTTGATTGTTAATTGACTTGGACTGGAATGCAATAGAAGCTTTGGAGAATGTACGTGCTGGGATAGTGAAAGGATCCTCCAATGTTTGTTGTCAGAAATGGACGATAAGGCAGTGTTGCAGATTCTTGACTATATAGTTAGAAATTGTATTAGTTCTGTCTCTCTCGTGAATTGTTATGTGTAACTCAGGTACTTCAGTAATTCGCTGAAGGACTTCCCTTCACATTCAAGAGGATTCACTAAAGGATTGGGGACTGCAATAGGGTTTATGCAAGTGCGAGTGAATTGTATTGGGGTTGACGGTATGCTTCTTATTTTTGTAGGGGATGCTAAGTGATTGATAGCAAGGTTTAGGGTACATTAGCTGAATTGGTGTGTAGGTCTTGTAGTTGTTTGTCAATGACTGGGACTATTTTTGAAGTTTGGTTTCAATTCGGGGAGTACATGGGGACCTCAATAGATTGATATTGACCCTTGTCGGATACTTCACTGATGTTCGCGGACTGGTTTAGCAAATTCAGGTTGTTCAATGGATGAGTATAGAAACAAGGTAGAAATTTGCTTACATTAGGTGAATTTAGTGATGTTAGTGGACTGCTTTAGCAATTTCAAGTTGTTTGAGGGATGATTATGGGAAAAAGGTAGAAATCTACTTACATTAGGTGAGTTTAGTGAAGTTTGTGGACTACTTTAGCAAATTCAATGTTGTAAAGCGTCAGTGCTGACATATGCTGGGACAACTGAATTACAAGACGCTATACTATGCCCAAAGGGAGAGTTTTGTGAGTGGCACAAGAGGGCCTGTGTGTATGGTGAGTGTGATGCATGTGGAATTGATTTGCTTCCACTTTGCTCCCTTGAGGAGGAAGGTTTGGATGAGAAAAGATTACAGTGGAAGTGCTTCGAAATGGTGGATATAGTCACGAAGAAAGGGGAGCCTCGTAAAAAACTGCAACTAGTATATAAAAATACTACCTCTGTTGAATTTCTAGCTTACTTTAAGCCTAAGCTGCAGTTTTTTGTGCAATACAGTTTCATGGCAAGATGGGAGGATCGCCAATTTCGGCAGTGTCTGGAAAATTTTCCAGAAGACACTATTATATCTGTTGTAGATTTTGCTGAGAATTATTCGTTTGAGGTACAAAATGAGGTGCAGTCTATGCATTGGCATAGTTACCAAGTCACCATTTTGGTGCATATCTCATTCATGAAGAATCCTAACCCTGACCCAAATGATGAGAGTTCCAAGACATTGATGAAGTACCATTTCTACATTTTAGATGATAGAAAACATGATAGTTATTTTGTACAGCATTGCCTAATGCTTCATTGGGATAGCTTGGAGGAAAGTGGTTTCAAACCTAAGAATCACTGGATATGGTCTGATGGGTGCGCATCCCAGTTTAAGTCCCGAATACCCTGGTATTTTGTAAGTCGGTATCCTAAGCTAACTGGTGGGTGCAATTGTGTTTGGAGTTTTTTTGGTTCGGGCCACGGTAAGGGATCGCATGATGGTGCTGGGGCGGTTCTGAAGCGCTACATTAGACAAGCACAGTTGAATCCTCATGGGCCGCAGTTGCAGACAGCAGAAGATGTGGTCAAGTTACTGCAGGAAAAATTGAGTGGCCAACCAGAGACCTCTTACTGTGAGGACAGGCGGCCAGTGGACCGCAAATTTTGGCTCATTGGTGTTGAAGATGTTGATCGACAACATCAGTTTGTTTGTGAAATAGTTAGTGGGACGCACGATTCGCACTCTGTTCGATCAGTCTCAGCCATGGACGTTAATAAGTTACTTATTAGGAGCCTAGCTTGTTTTTGTGATGCTTGTGTTGATGAAAATTGGGGTCAATGTATTAATGTGGAGTGGTGCAAGGAGTGGAGAGTAGAGATGCTAAGGATGGACAATGTAGGATACGTGCAAGCCACTATAGAAGAAGATTTTGTACTGGAGTTGTGGAATGATTTTGGGACCGATGGGGAGAACTTGGCATCCTGCTTGGAGATTGGGGACAATTTTGCGACTGAGGCTGAGGAGGGCAACGAAGAAGGCGTGGACTTCTATCTGCTGGTTTGTCACTCACAGCCATTTGTTGTGCAGGAGTCGTTCATTTGCTCATGGGGAGAGGAATTCAGTACTAGGCAGTTGGCTGTACGAGGACTTTACTATCAGAAGTGGGGTACGGGGCAACAAAATTATGTATACAGGGCAAAGTCTCAAATTGCTTGTTGCCATGTAGAGGATATAAGGGCAATCAAGTTTCCCATGGTTCCACAGACCCATAGGGTGCAAGGTAAAGATCCCGTATATGCATTGGCAGTAAACTTAGAGAGTCGAATTAGGCAAGGGTTGGCAGGTCTTTGCTAATATTTATGGTAGGGTTTAGGTAGTAATTGGAGATGTTCAATAGTATATCATGCATTGTTAGCAAATTTAGAGATTCTAATTAGGCAAGCTATGTCAAGCATATCCTTCTTTTGTTGCTAAGAGAAACAACAGCATCTGTGGATGCTAAGTGAATATATATTGCATTTTTATCATACATGTGTAGCTCCTAGAAATCATGAAGTGCATGATATCCACAGTTTGAATGCTGAGCTTAGGCGTGTCCAATTCAAATTTGAGAACAGAACAGATTCAGAAGTAAAAACTCATGTTTGTTACTCGCATCCTCAGTAGGCCAGCTGCAAATTAATAAAACTGACTTCAAAAATTTAGCCTCAGTAGGCCACCTCCAAGTTAATAAAACTGACTTCAAAAATTCAGTAAGTGGCCGCAAGTTCCTATGAGAACTATGAGCTGTGAAATAGTTGAACGCCTCACCGAAATAAATCCTTCGCCCTTGAACTCTTGGCCAGAAGGAATCCAAAGTCATTCAAATACACCTAAAGGTATGCGAAGTCATTCAAGTCCCCAAATCCAAATGAATTTGGCAGTTGCTTTTTCATAGGAATCCAAAGTCATTCAAATATAGTCAGGTCCAGCTCATTTACGAATTTGTTCAAGAAGTTTACACTGCTGCCAACTTTGACACCCTCCCGAGGGCTCAAAAATTGATTTTTTTTCATGAATTTTTTTTGCAAGAGCATCCCTATCTCAACAATATCTGTGCCAAATTTCAAGGCCAACAAAGTCGCCAAAAACAAGATATTGGAAGTCTATGAACATGTGTAATTCTAGACTTTCTCTGCTATCAACTTTGCCACCTTCTCAAGGATTGAAAACTTTTGCTTTTGCCATGAAAACCACTCCCTTTCTTCTTCTTTTTTTTCAAAAGTCTTCCTCTCTTTCATTCTCCCTCTCCCTTTTTTTTTTTTTCCACAAGTCTCCTTCTCTTTTATTCTCCCTCTCCATTCCTTTCTTTTTTTCCACAAGTCTCCTTCTCTTTTATTCTCCCTCTCCATTCCTTTTTTTTTTCTTTCATTAACTTGGAGTTGGCCTACTGAGGCTGAATTTTTGAAGTCAATTTCATTAACTTGGAGTTGGCCTACTGAGGCTGAAATTTTGAAGTCAGGTTTATTAACTTGGAGCTGGCCTACTGAGGCCATAGACACTAACACACACCACATACAAAATCTCACGGCAGTCACCGTGTTCTGAACCTCCTCAAATTCTAACACAGCCCACACACACAATCTCACGGCATTGACCACACTAGAGACGCAATAACAATCCCATTCAGCGGATTCGAAAACTGCTCAAATTGCCATGCAGAGAACACATACACAATGTAACCCCTACATCCCGCCATGAACCGACTGGAATTCCCACACCGGGAAGCTGCTCAAATTCTAAAACACATATASCACATTCAAAATGTACCGGCATTCACCAAATGACGAGCTTGCTCAAATTCAAACAAACGACATGTAYAGAATCTCAAGGCATTCAACACACCCTAGACCTGCTCAAATTCTAACCCTATGAACTTGCTCAAATTCTAAAAACAAAAAACCCGCACACAATGGACGCAGTTCAAGAATTCATTCAAGTACTGAAATCTTTAGAGGCGATATAGCTGCCGTAGCTGCAAATCCCCGGCACCTTGTAGCAGTCAATTACGTGTACAGCCTTCACGTCCAGAGAGTTCACGGAATCATCCCAAACTTCAACCACAGCAATTGCCTGCATTCACAAAATTCACCAATAAATTCTAACGCCAGGTCTCATGTTCTTTGCTCAAAAATGAAAGAGAGATAGTTTTCTAATTTCGCAGACCCATTACTGACGGTGCTTACCAGGATACAATAATGCAAATGAATTGTCAGATTTCAAATTACCATGAAGACGCAAAATACTCTCCAAAATTGAGGAAATCACAGGGAATACTACTGCCGCTCGTGGTGATCACTTCGTGGAATGTCACTTCGTGGAATGCCTCTGCGCTGAGCAAGTCACTGTTGCCTGTGATTTGCGATCGTGGATCGGCACCTTCAAACCCTTATTAGCAGACCCTTTACCTTTCTCAGCGGATCCCTTCTTCTTGCCGCTAGGCAGCTTTGGTTGAGGGGTGGTCTTTCCTCCACGCCTGGTTCTTTTGTTGACAAGAGAATCCACGCCTACATCATCTTCAAGCTCTTCTTCACTAGTAGAATTTCTTGTCGCCTGCTCTTTGTCATCCTCGAATTCAGCACCCCCTGTTGTTGGAGCTTCCTCAGACACCTGAGGTACAGCTGTGGACGGTGATTTCTTTGCACCCTTCTTCCTTTTACCGTGTGATCCAGTCTGTGCCAAGGTTCCTAAGATCGGTGATGCCTCTTGCTCTAGAGGAGGCTCTTCAAATAGTATAGGCACTATCTTCCTCTGAGATAGCCCCATCCGTGCTTGATAACTCAAACTAATGCTCCCGACAGATGGGCTCACAGTCCGAGATCTATTAGACTGCAATTGCTGACCAGATTGAGTGGAGAGAGAAAGTGAAACCATCCCTGCATCTGCAAGTGCGGCAAGTTCAATTTGGCAAACACTTTAGAGCTTGTCGTATCAAAGACCCTATGAGATGTGCATCGACAAGTCAAGACAATATTGGTATTGTATAGACTATCAGAGACCCTATTAGAGGTTAATGGAATTAATTGTAGGGACTATCAGAGACCCTATTAGAGGTTAATGGACTCTTAACAATCGTGTATGGAGAATATTGAATCCAAAGCAGAATCAAAATATATCGAGGACTGTTGATGACACATTGGAGAGCCTAATAGACTATAAGAGTACTTATTAGAAACTGTAGCACACGTTCAGGTAATACAAGGAAAAGCATTGACAGTTAGACGAAATCGGGGGACTCATCCACAAAATACAAGTAAAATCACTGAATCTTAGAATCCTATAGAGGGCAATGGAGTATTCCAATTGATATGTTATTGGTACTTTGAGAACTATCACTATGAACATTGGAACAAATAAGACATTTACTAAGAACTATGGAATACTTAGGGATATAAACTATAATGCCATTGTGTTTCATGTACACACGRTAACAATAATTAAAGGGTAGGGACTTCTTAATTCATTATGCAAATTCAAGTGTTGGAATAGAGAGCCATAGTACCTATTGAGGACTCTTTCACTGATTTCAAGAATTTTGAAGTGTAAGTTTCTGAAACTGCAAGTATAGGTCCAGAAGTGTACCTTTGTGTTGGCCTTCACTCCGTTGGCCTTGACCATCCTCCCATAATGGTCCATCCAAATTCCTCTCCTGATGTGGATTTAGGATTCCACTCAGTGCCCACCAGTCTCGATGCATCTCCATACCGCAACTCTCCAGGCAACAACATGATGAACTACTGAAGTGTGTCCAGGCGCACCACRAATGATAGGCATGCTTACAACTTGCAATTTTGCAGTCCCAAGCTGGATCAAAACCACGCAAACAAAATGGACAATTGTCAACCTCAATCGTGGTGGTAGAAAGCAATCCTGTGTCTAGATTCAATGTCTCAAAAGGCAAAGGAGCTGGAAAAAATCCTGGGCGTGGGAACCCTAAATGCAGTTGCTATAGTTGTGCTTGCAGCGCAAGCTTCTGAGTCTTCCAGACCCTCAAGATTCTCACGCCATTCTCCCATGTTGCGATTGCCCTCTCGTATTGAAGAAGGATAGATGCGTGATCACTTATGCCAAGCCCACTCATCTAGGTCATCTTCAAGGATTCAGTTACCTTCTTCTGCAGCAGAACCTGGTTCTTCAATTCCTCCAACGAGGTAGCCTCTGCACACAATTCACTGGCTACAAGCGGCTCGGGTGCCGACAATTCAGCCATACTCGTCTCCTTCTTCGTCAGTAAACCCTCAAGCTGTCGTAGCTCAGCTTCGGCTGTATTCACCATCATTGCTCTAAAGTCGGCCTGGTTGACAACTCGAACTTTTTCCATCGCCGCTTCTTCTTTCTTCCGCTCCAGATTGTGGACAACCTCCTCTGAGGAAAGCAAGCAACTCTCTAAGCCAAAAATAAAATCTTGCCACTCCTCAACGGACTTACTCTCTCGCAAGTCCGTACTCACCCGACGATTGCTGCTTTCGGGCATTGTCTCCGTTAGGTCTCCAAAACTAGCAGATGGTCTCGTCCGACGACCAGAGACCCTTAAATCCTCCTCCTCAAACCTGTTGCGTGGAATCCCTGTCTTCGGCCCTGAAAGCACGTCTTTAGCTTCTTCGTTATCTTTCCTCCTCATCTCGTTGCGGCACGTCCACTCAACGAAGGCACACCAATTCACCTTCTTCGACTTCAGCTTCTCGTAAGTAATGCCGCGCCCCTCAGCCTTGTTGATGAGCCTATTGTTTGGGAGCACATTTTGCTGATGACAAATCATGTATTTCTCCTCACTCTCACGAATCAACCACTCATCCTCAAGCCGATCATACCTGTAGCCACTTCTATTGATGCAGGGGCCAAACAGAGATTCTACGTCGGATTCCTCGAGGTGCACACCGATTTTTAGCTTTTTAGGGTTCGGACCTTCATTTCTAAGGCCATACGATTCCAAAAACTAAGAGCAAGTTGGGGGCGTCACTCTATCAAAGATAATCTGGGGCTGTTCCGCTAAGATGGGATCTACGAAAGAGGACCTATCATCTGCACCTTCAACCTTCACTGGCTTCACTAAACACCTCTTCTCACCTCCTTCCTCAACACAAATCGTATTAATCACCTTCAACTTTGACGCCATCATTTCTCTCAACAAACATACACGTACAATCTATTCACAGAAAACAACTCGAGTGCACAAGAATCACACGAACGTACAATGTATTCATCGAAAACTACTTGAGTGCACAAGAAAGAGCAACAAAAGAAAAGCCAGAGGTCGTCAGGTCCCTTGAGCGACGGCCTCCTAGCAGCGCCTAAGCCGCACGATGAAACCCCTGCAAGGATCAACGGCCCACGTCTTCGGGCGCGATTTCAAATTTGGACTCCCGCCTTTGCGGCCTCTCTCGTGGCTGCCAATGTGGCCCGTGCGAGAGGACTTTGTAGGGACTTACATTGGGTCACCAAGTGCCGGTTTTGGTCCACTCAACCATGCATCTACCTTGAGGCGGGATGTCTACGACTTCAAAGCTGGCAGACTTGAGATGGCCAACCAGAACGACAAGTACATCAAGGGGAAGTTCAGAGGAGCGGTCAATCCAAAGGACGCGTATGCGGTGGATGATTGTGTTGAGGACCAGAACCGCCGATTGCTGGGGTGTCTAATTCCGATCCTGCATCCGGAAAAGCCGACATGGGTTACCATCACCCTCGGCAATTTGGTTATCGGATCCTTGAGCGGAATCCGGAAAGTAGACTAGGGCCAGATCATCTCTGATCTGGTTGCCCAGCTTGTGAGTAGGGTAGGGAAGAGCAGGGCTACACCAACAAGTCCCTACATCTACCATCTCTACAAGGAGAAGGAGCTCCTGACAAGTTTGGAAGAGAAGACTTTCAAAACTCAGGAGATGCTCTTGAAGTACGGAGAATCGGAATCGGATGATGATAAGTTTTCCAAATCCGGTTCCGATTGGGAAGACGAACAAGAGGAAGATGATGAGGAAGAACTTGCACAAAAGAACAAGCGACAGAAGAACACGTCACCAACTAGGAGAGGAACGCCTCCAAAGCGGAACCAGCCGGTCGAAGAGGAGGTTCCACAAGATGAACCGGAACAGCGCCCGACTACTTTGGAAGATTTGGAATAAGGTACTCCGTTCAAAGGCCTTATCAAAATTTTTGAGCGGAGTTTGAACGGATTGGGAGGATAAGCAAAGGACCCTTGCCAACATCAAAATTCTAGTAGGAGTGGAATCGGATAGTTAGCTGCCAGGGAAAGTGGCGGAGTGCATCTCAGATCCGGTAGAGAAGTTGCAGCAGAGAAGGAGATCTGGCGTCTAACGGAGGAGGTCGACCGCTTAAAAGCGGAACTCCTCGTGACAAGAGAGGATGCAGCTGCCAACCAAGAGGCATCTGAAGGGATCCGGACAGTCGCTGAGCGGATTACAGCAATGGTGGGCATGACTAGGGAAATGATTGCCAAGGCAAAGTTGTACGAGGAAGCAGGAGGAGTGGAAACCATCCGGTTCCTGCATCGTCAGGATCCTCACTAACTATGCTGATTTAATTGAAGTCAAAGACTATGAGAGATTCGAGGGTGTTGGTTGAACGGATCGAGGAGTGCAACAAGAAGTTGGTCAGAGTTGGCTGCCCAACCGAAATCCATCTCTCGGATATTACCCTCCTAGAAGACTTTCCGGATGTGCAAATTTCCTTGGATCCGAAGTTTTCGACCCTGGAGTCCAAGAAGCAGCAGAGGGAGTCAAGTCCGCCTGCTAGGGCGGAACACATCGACTTGGACTCACCTGCAAATCCGCGCGGACCGGATCCTGATGTTGAGGGGTCGCGTGTCCGGAACTCGGCCGATACATTTGTAGTTCTGGCACAGGAAGTAGACGAGCCCACCATTGGCTCTGTAGTTAGGTTGTTTCAAATTGAGTTTGAGTTTTTATGTTAGGCAGCTAGGAACAGAAACGGATCTGTCCGGGTAGTGAGGAATTTAAACTGATAGTTAGGCGGATTTTCAAGGCCTTCTCCGCCCTTTTTGTATTTTTGTGTGTGATATTTAAATCAACCCCGCAAGGTGGGATGGGAGTCTTTTTGTTGTAAATTCGTTTGTACCTTCTATTTGCTCTCTCTTTTGTATGTCTTCCCAAGCTTGGCAGGATCGTACGAGGAGGAGTTAGGAGGGCGTAATCTAGTTTGCAGAAGATTTCACCCCTTGGTGATTGTATTTTTGGTTTTATGTGCATGTGAGTGGGTAAGTAAGAGTTGAGAGTGGATTCTTGATCCCTCAGCATTCTAGAGTCTTTAATTCCGGGTGAGAAAACCATTAAGTAGGCTAGGCGGATAGGGAGGGATTCCTTAGTCGTGCTAGAACTCTTGGGTGGGAAATTTGGTCGAGTGTCCAATCTCTTAAGGGGTCTCATTGTCCAAATTGGTAAACGGGAGAAGGTGGTATTTGAGTGTTGGAACGGATGGGTTCACTTGTGGCCACCTAAACTTTGCACAGATTGGAGAGAAAACCGAGGTTGTTGTAATATGAGTGGATTGTACGGGGGGGTCTCTGAGTGACCAATAGTCCAGATTAGCGTCTGAAGTGCTGTGAGGGACCAAACCAGATCTGGTTTAGACTAGAAAGTTAGAGGATTAGAAAGTGGGTCTTTATCCACTATAATTCATGGAAGGAGTGGAGAGGAGTTGTACCCAAGACCAGAAGTTGAAGGGCCTTGGGTTGTGGTTGTTTTGTGACTTCGAAAACTGTTAAGATCGGAGAAGGATAGAATCCAGTCCAGGGTTTTCTTTGTGTTTTTGGTGTTTTGAGTTTCCGGTTAAGGATCGAAGAAGTGAGAAGTGTGCTTACGTGTATAAATCATCTAACTACTTCACAGGATCTCTTGGGTTCGATCTTTAGAGTCACTTTGTTATGCTCTAGGGTGGTTTTGTTGGTATAACATGGAATTTACATGCCCTGTGCTGCGACAAAGAGTATAGGAGACGCTTGAAACATTTGGTGATTTATTGGCGAGCGGTGAATGCAACCTTGAAGAAGCCGATTCAACTTTCTACAAAGTTGAAAGATGGCTTTTGGCCTTCTACTCAAGTTCAAACAACAAAGGAGGACAAACTTAATTGACGATGGAGAGTTTGGTGAAGAGAATGATGCCTTTGGGGAGAACCTTTGCAGTCACCCATTGCCCTTTWTTTGGGTGGCGCATGATGTTTACAAAAGATGTTTTGTCACCATTTGACCAGCCAATGAAGATACAAAGCCATTATGGATTACAAGAGCCTTAACCGGTGCTTTTTCTAACCTGAATCATCCAAATTGTGTATTGATTTAGTACTTTCAACCCACGTCACAAGAGCAAAATGTTCAGCAATTCTATCATGGATGGAACTTCGCCAAAAGCTTGGATGGAAAAGTAGATGAGTTCCAAATTCTAGTTTGTTGAATACCAATTCTTTTGTGACGGCTTGGAAGTCTAGGGTGAATAAGGATACAATGGAGTGTGTCCTTTAGATCCCACCCGTTCAAGTTGAAGTCATCAATGGTACCTTGTCTTCATACAATTCTGATTGAATATGTATGGGATAGTATGGAGACACCTTATAGTATTCCAAAATATGTTTTCTAGTATTTATATCATGTCCTATTTTTTGGTTTTCCTTTTTGATAACCAATGGATACATATATTTTTACATCGTGTGTCATAGTGTAGGTAGTATTGTATTGATTGGAGTGTTGAAAATTTGATTTTATATACTTATATTGGAACTAGATTTTTTATATTGTATGAAGTACCTTGCATGAAGCAAGTGCACTTATACTTGGTTTTTAATATATTTATTGTTGCATTATACATTTTTTGTATGTAAGGTGACAACTTTGTCATTTGTTTTTCAATTTGTAATTTTGTTTAGAAAAGATGCTAGGATTGGAAAAACGRGTACTGGGTAAGACCACTTTTTTACTTTGTTAACTTGTTAAGCACATGTTACATTTTTGGATAGGAGGTGTGTTGGTTGTTACAACTTCCCTATCTGTAAAGCTCACTTAGCAGCACCAAGTCATGCGTTTCTCTTAGTTGTTCAAATGAATTCAATGGGAATTGAACTCGGACCACCCAAATGAGAAAACTAGCCTCATGCAACTAACTCTTCAACTCATGACTTGGTGCTGAATAAAAGACACAATTAGCACTTATATAAAAAATAATCATTATCACCATCATATATGATTTGTAGGACACACTCACTATATTTGGACATGTTCACTTGAGATAGAAAAAATTATTAAATTGTGTACGTGTGAAATTTGAAGTACAAACTCTAGCTCAATATCAAGATAGCACCTACGGCTTAACAAGACGGAAGTCAACAGGAATCGAACCCGGCAGGGTTGTCCGGACGTTCGGATGTCCCATGACATTCGGTCGAGCCGTCCGCTGCGGCCGTCTGCCCCGTCCACGACGAAGTCTGCAAAAAAAATCCCAATTCTTAGAACATCTCTTATCGAGCACCAATCCAATCAAGTCTAATCCATTGCTTATCTAGATCATTGATATGTAGTTTTTGGAAGATGTTTTCATTGTCTGCTTGATTCAGTCCTGCATTTTTGGAACTAGTCCTATTCATAGTAATTTACGAACCAAATGTACGGAAGCCAGCCCATCAACTCATTGGCTATTTACACAAAGTCATGCTCTAATATATCATGCAAGAATACATGTCAAGGCTCCATAAGAAAAATGTTTGTGATGCAAAGCTTTCAGTTCAAGAAGCATAGCACAATATTCCTATACAAAATTTTTTTCCTTTTCGTGGACTAGTAAGAAAGTAGGAAAAAACTTCCTAAGAATGATGTTCCAATTGTTCTCCAACGGATGTAGGCCTCACCTGTGCCCATCCCAAGAACAAACCACAAAAGTGTGTTAGTGAGGATGCACGAGGTGTCTTCCGTTAAACATCACTTGCTATCGTTTTACACTAGACAACAACAAAGGAAATCATATACAGTCCACAGTCCAAACAAAACCAAAGTCATCAGTTACTTCATAAAACTTTCCAATCAACCTAAGTGCTTGAAGAAGGCTGTGATGCAGCCATGTTTGTAAGAAACTCCTATTCCTCAGCCAGAAACCTCAAATAGGAGAGCAAGAACTAATCCAAATCGCAAAGCAAGAAAGTTCAGGCATACAACTAGAAGAAAGTATAGTGTAGTATAACAATTTGAGAATAACACTGAGCCTAATGAAGAAGTCACAATTAAAGTTGTGGTCAGTAGGTCTGTGCAGTAAGGATGCAATGAGAACTGGTCACTGAGCATCTCAAGGCATTTTTATTTAAGGCCAATAATTTCTTAAGGTGGTTACTTGACATGTTTAATCAAGTTTTGCCTCATTAACTTTCAATCAGTTATGAGAAATAGCCACCAAATCTCAAATTTTAGCACCAGATCCTGATGTATGTGACTATGGGTGCTATATGAGAGATCATCTATTTTAAATTTGGAGGCTTTTTAACTTCTCAGATGCCAATCTCATTAGGCTTTGCAGGTGGAAGCTTAATAGTCACTCATAGTGTTCCAAATGTAACTAGTCTTAGATGATTCAAACTCCCATTATAGGTAGTTGATCAATATAATAATAGATATGACACTACTCCATTTTATATAGAGATGGTTATGTTAAGTATACAACCATAATCATTCACTGTCAAATCAATTCAAACTAAGAAGGTAAATGGCATAATGGAAATAGATTAGATGGACTACTTTATATGTCTTCAAAGATATGTCAAGTATTCTAGATTTATCTTATTCTTCAATATGCGCAAGGTCAAGTATTGAAAAATTCTGGAAAAATCATTTTTTCTTTTTCCTTTTCAAAGGTCAAGTATTGAAACGAATTAGAAATAGAGAAATATTCCTTTTTATTCTTCAATATATGTGCAAGGTCAAATATTGAAAAAATTGGGACTAAAAAATCTCTCTTTTTTATTCTTCAATACATGTGCAAGGTCAAGTATTGAAAAAAGTTGGTAATGATTAAAATATATGAAAAAGAAAAGAAAATAGAGCCTATAGTGTAAGGTTTATTTTCAAATACATAGACAATTATATATAGGCTTAAGAGTCTATACATGTAAAAGCACTAATATAGTTGGAAGTTTATGTATAGAACATGAATCTCTCTCTATATATAAGTATATGTATATATATAATATTAAAAGTATTTCTAAGTATCTTGATACTTTTAGAAACCAAAGCTATTTTTAAGCAACTATCAAGGATAAGTGCTTGAATTTAAAAAGCTAAAAAAAAAAAAAAAAAAAAAAAAAAAAATTTTGTTAGGGCGGGCGGACGGGCGAACGGCCTGGTGTGTGAGGCGGATTTCAAACAGTCCGCCCCATCCCAACCTCAAGGGCGTCCAGCGTCCGTCCAAGAAAAAAAAAAAAAAATTTTTTTTTTTTTTTTTTTGGCGGACGCGCCAACGGGCGGACGGGACAGCCTCGTGTGTGAAGCGGATCCCAAACAGTCCACCCCATTCCAACCTCAAGGGCATCCAGCGTCCACCCAAAGAAATTTTTTTTTTCTTCTCGCGAATGCGTGGACAAGCGGATGGACGGAGAGGCGGACAGCCTAGTGTGTGAGGCGGATTCCAAACAGTCCGCCCCATCCCAACCTCAAGGGCGTCCAGCATTCGCCCAAAGGGACAAAAAAAAAATTCTTTTTTTGTTGACGGCGTGGTGTATGAGGCGGATCCCAAATAGTTAGCCCCATCTCAACCTCTAGGGTGTCCAGAGTCCGCCCAAAGAATTTTTTTTTTTTTTTTTTTCGCGGACACGCGGACAAGCGGACAGGCACACAAGCGAACGGCTAAAGAAAGAACAAAAATAAAAAAATAAAAATAAAAATTTTTGGCGGACGGCGAACCCAACAGCCACGACAAGGCAGATAACAACATTGGATTCTGAAAAGCATAAATGAGTCTTACAGATTCTAACTATTCAAATGAATGCTACAAGCATCCAATGTAGGATGATTGAATGTATGTAAGGATAATTGAAGTTATTTCTCTATACATTAAAATGTATGCTCTAAACCCTAAACCCTATATCTTCTACTCTAAATTAATTTTGAACCTTACATTAATTATCCAAAACGTTGGTGTGGTGTGCATAATATTTTTGACTTTCAATTTTTTTTAGTGTCATTATCAAAATGCACTACATTTGTAAATGTCATTGACTTATTGATTTATGTTTACAATGTTTTGGAAGGTTTATTCCCTAAAGGTCATTGACTATGCTTTCACCAAAAATGCTCCCAAACTGCCATTTCTAGTGCAAGTACCAAATTTTAGAAAAAAAACATTTTTGGGCAAATGAAACCGTAGGATCTTGTATCAAAATACTTTGGGAAGATGTGGAAAAAATTTCAGATTTTTTCACCATGTGGATTGCAAGATATCTGCGTTTAAAGTGACAAAAATCCTTTTCTGAGCCCTGCAAAAATCCGGGCAGCTGCACTTCAAAAGGBCACATTTGTATGAAAAAATGTCCAAAATGGTTGTTACTCTTTGGATCCATTCTTAAGGTCAAGTTGGCAACACTCTTGAAAAGTTTCAATTTATTTGGAATTGTACAACATGTAGGAAAAAAATAGTAAGTAGAAAGAAGCAGAGAACGATTCAAAATACTAAATTGCTAACAGTTTATTTATGAAATTGAAAATTGCCAATCCCAATGGTTGAAATGTTGTAATAAACAATCCACACCCAATATTTTGGTTTTTTTTCAAAATAATTGAAAAATGAGTTAAATAAAGGACGTCAAAGTTTATTTTAGTGTAGAGATTCCATGATTGCCCGCAAACAAAAATTCTTCATAACTTTTGACTTGTTGATCAAAATGAAGTAATTCAAAGCTTCTCATGTACTTATAGTTGTGGATAATCATTTTCAAATTTTTCGTTCTGAAAAAAGTCATTTTTTCAGACTTGCCCGGGCTGCCCGCCGACCACTGAAAATCACATATCATGCAATAACTTTTTAACAGTATAGTCAAATATTATGAAAATTGTTGGGCCTTAAAGCTACTCCTTGGACACATGTTGTAAAACAAATTCAAAGAAAAATAATAAAAACTCCATTTGTAGTGAGCTGCCCAAAATTGCTATGTTGCCAAAAAACGCAGTTTGGTCTTTTAGGGATTAAAGCATGAATTGTTAAGCGTGCTCCATTGTACAAAAATAGAACACATAATTATAACTTAAACTATTTTTTTAAGTTTTGTTGTAAAATGCACAAATATTACAAAATTCCAAGGTAAGCATAGTACAAGCAATTGTATCATTTTATTATTGTATTAGAAAATGTTGCTAAAAAGGCTCTAAGTACTTTAATGTGATTTAATGTCGTATATTGAATATTAAGACTAAATATATTATTCATACACCAAAAACTTAATTGAAGTTATTATCCTACATCCTTATAACTATATGTACATCCTAAATTATAAACTCTAAATAGTCAACATTATATCCCATATCAAAACAAATGGTGCTTCGGTAGTAAAGAATGTAATTGACCCTCCAATATGATGACCCCTCATGTACAAAAACTAATCATTTATGGATGTCATATGTACGTTTGTACTTTGTAATCTATCTGCACATAAAAATTGACAGCCTATAATTCATTGTCTTCTATACAAATTTGAAACCTATATTTAGTGATTTAAGGATTTTTCTTTAAATGTGGGCTTAGGTCTTACGGTGCTTGTCAAGTGCAAAAGAGCAATATTATTATACTTCAATTGTGTAATCAGTTTCATTAGATGGAGTTGCATAGGAGAAAGAGGAAGTCATCCTTGTTTCCATGAGCTCTTCAAGTATTAAAAAAATTGATTATATATATAATTTATTATTCATTGATTTTTTAAAACAATTGTCCAAAGAATTTTTTAAGTTTTCATTAATTCTTTTTCAATATTAAACAAAAAAATAGTATTTTGATTTGAAATTGTAACCATACAAATTAAACTAGATATGACAAAGATCGCGTCAATTTTGGAAACAAAATATAACATTACTTATGGATTGAAAGCTTATAATATTTGATCATGCGAGTGTTGAAACTTTAAAAATGATGTAAGATAGGTCACTTTGACCTTTCTCTATAGGTCAAATTTAAAAAAGTTAGTGACAAAAATATTATGAGGTTAATGTTTCACAACATGTAGAAAACCAATCAATTTATAGGCTATCAATTTTTATGTGAAGATAGATTACAAAGTACAAACGTACATATGACATCCATAAATGATTAGTTCTTGAACATGAGGGGTCATCATATTAGAGGGTCGATTACATTCCTTACTACCGAAGCACCATTTGTTTTGATATGGGATATAATATTGACTATTTAGAGTTTATAATTTAGGATGTATATATAGTTATAAGGATGTAGGATAATAACTTCAATTAAGTTTTTGGTGTATGAATAATATATTTAATCTTAATATTCAATATACTACATTAAATCACATTAAAGTGCTTAGAGCCTTTTTAGCAACATTTTCTAAAACAATAATAAAATGATACGATTGCTTGTACTATGTTTACCTTGAAATTTTGCAATATCTGTGCATTTTACAACAAAACTTAAAAAAATAGTTTCAGTTATAATTATGTGTTCTATTTTTGTACAATGAACCACGCTCAACAATTAATGCTTTAAACTTTCAAAAACATTGTAAACATAAATCAATAAGTCAATGACATTTACATATGTAGTGCATTTTGATAATTACACTAGAAATTGAAAGTCAAAAATATTATGCACACCACACCAATATTTTGGATAATTAATGTAAGGTTCAAAGTTAATATAGGGTAGAAGATATAGGGTTTAGGGTTTAGGATTTAGGGTTTAGGGTTTAGAGCATACATTTCAATGTATAGAGAAATAACTTCAATTATCCTTACATACATTCAATCATCCTACATTAGATGCTTGTAGCATTCATTTGAATAATTAGAGTCTTTAAGACTCATTTATGCTTTTCAGAATCCAATGTTGTCATCTGCCCTGTCGTGGCCGTTGGGTTCACCGTCCGCCTATTCGCCCGTCCGCCCGTCCGTCAAATTTTTTTTTTCCGTTGGCCGTCCGCCCGTCCGCGAAAAGATTTTTTTTTTTTTCTCCGTTAGGCGGACGTTAGATGGCCTTGAGGTTGTCATGGGGCGAACTGTTTGGAATCCGCTTCACACACCAGGCCGTCCGCCCGTCCGCCTATCTGCCAATTTTTTTTTTTTTTTTTTTTTCTATCGGCCATCTGCGTCGCGCGTCCGCTTGTCCGCATGTCCGCCCGTCCACTCAACGTCAGTGTCCCCCCTATTTGGACGTCCAATTTTAATACGCAATTTCCCCGGGACATTGGACGTGGACAACCCTGAAATCCGGACCTTCAATCACATAGTCAACTATCAGTCTTGCAAGTGCACACCTCTCGCAGTATACCCTAACTGAATAGGATGATATAAAATCCAAGAAATATACATATTAATAGGTATAGGCCACTATTTCGTTACTAGTTATATATTCTTAATATATATTATATATCTTCAAAAGGAAACAACAAGGATAAAACTAGCTAGTAGGCCTACATGACTTTGATAGTTGAACTATCTCTAACAAACTCTGCATTTTCCTTGGTCATTTATGACGAGTTTTTTTTTTCTTCTGCTTGGAATTGTCATTCTGACAAAATTTCCAATTTCCACCTAAAAAAATGAGATCCTTTCAACTCAAATTTAATAAAACTATATTTGATTCTTGGGGCCTACTAACGGATAGTATTATTTTGGAAGGTTCCACATCTCCCAAATTAATGAATTTGATGTTCAATGAGGAAGTTGATATATATTTCATAGAAAACGCGCTTGTAAACAAGCAAAGAATAGAATGCAAAAATCCATCGGTTCTTGTCGTTTCTAGGAGCATCGTCCAATTGCAAAGTCAATGTTGGTGAGAGAGGATTAGCCAAAAGCAGTCCCTATAGAGGTAGGAGAGAATCTAACCAAGTTTTTGAACCACTAAGATGACCTTTGTCAGTGTGGATTGGTCCTTCTCTATAGAAAACTATTTGCGCAATGAATTCTTGGGCGAGGCTTCTAGATCACATAACGATCTTGCAATGGACCCAATGGTATGAATAGAATTTGTTGGAAATATGCCTATGCCATAGTATGTGCTTATCAAACGTTGCAATGTCCATGAGAAATCATACTAGTAACAGCAACAAGCATTTTAATGAAGGAATTCGTTGCTTCGATCTTGTGAGAAAAATGTGGGGAAGCAATTTTTGAGTGATCCATTTTGTCATGGATTATGCACAACATCTTCTATGAGTATTTCTTGGAGATATATCTATTTTTATTGTACAATTTCCTATGGTCCCTTTGCCCTGCAATGTGGATACTCAAAATATAAGACTGCTTATCTTGGAAATTTGAAAATGGAGTGTTGGCACTCTTCAACTGCTTGTATGTATTGCATAGCCTACACCAAGCAAAAGTTTCTCTACAAGTTTTTGGAGCAAATTTTGAAAAAAAAGAACGTTGTATGTTGCTTAAGCCACTCAAAGAAATTGGCTACAAATTTAATAGTCCATCGGCTTTATTGATTATTGGTAATTGGTCACTCCAATAGAATGCCTACTGCAAAACCATTGCAAGGACTTTCTCCCCAGATTCTAATATTCTTGTTTTGTATGTCATTTTGTCTGCATCAGACACAATGAATGTTCAAAAAGTGGCAGCAGCTTGCAAAGAATGCGTGCAAGGTTTTTTAGATTCCAAGTTACCTTGTCGTTCAACTTGCTTCCCAAATTCGGACAATTCCTTGTACCTGTAGAAGGTTTCTTTTGCAATTCCATGAATGGTCCACTATGCTTGGAGAAACACTTTTCTTCCTTTTAAAGTTATTTACTTCTTCCTAGCACTATCTTTTTGGATTTGCYTATGCATTTCTAGAAGACACTTCTTGAGGAAATATACTCCATTGTATACATCAAGTTGAGCCCATATGGAAAAGGCTACAAGCAGTTGCTCCTGCAGCACGTTTGTGTGATAATTTTTGCAATGGTTTCTACAATGAGAAGAAACTCTTTCTTGGGAGGGACATTAGGCTAAATCTTTTCACAAGAGATTTCATATGATCAAACCCCTTTCTGAAATTTTTGATTAGACGCATTAATGGCATTGTTGTTTATAGGAGTCTAGTTGTGGTCATACAAACTAACACCATTTAGAAACACTTGTTTGATGTCCCAAAAGTGCATGGACCACATCTACACAGACAAAATATCCGCCTCACACAAAGATTYTGTAGTTTGAATGGCAACTTGGCCGTTGCTAAGAGGCTTTCCGTCCATGTCAATGATGAGCTTTGGATCCATGTTTTGGCATACTTCATTAGCGACTTCTTTCCCCACTTTGTCTTTAAGAGTGATGCACATTATGTTCCAATTTGCACAAGGAATTCCATTGCACTTAGCGACACCAGGAAATAATTATGTCGCTAGATTTGCATATTCAATAAGGCCATTATGATCCATTGGGAAGGAAAACAATAGACTTTAGCAAATTTTATCCTTGACTTAATGGTAAGAAAACTTGAAGACGGAACCCTCAAGACCAAATTTCATTACACTCATGTTTTTCTTGTAATTTTTTATTATTATACAATTGATAGTACTAAAAGAAGGCAGCTATGTGATTTCCATTACCATTGTTGACCTTGTTTTTACATATTAATTATGTGTGTAGTTGGTTTCTATGTCCTCGACTCAATGATAATTCCATTGACATTATCATTTCTGTATAGTGCATTGCATACTTTCATTATGAAATACATGTTTTTCATGTTGCCGACGACAAAATAACTTTGATATTTATATGCTTCTCCAATAATAATCATATCACTACAACAAACCAATACAAAATGGTGGTAACTATGATGATTAAAATTAGTTATCCTTGACTCAATGATACAAAATTATACCTCCAATATGGAAAAGAAAGATTATGAGGTAATATTGAATCTAGTGTTTACCACTAACAATATTGGTCAGAGAATTGTAGTGGAAATATGTATAAGTAGCTAAGTTATCTTCCACTCAATGATAAATTCAAAGTCTTTAACTTTTTTTCAACTTCAAAATAAGGGGATTTATAAAAAAGATAGCAGTATTTTAGTCTTGTACTTTTGAATGTAAATTATTTTGAGTACATCACATCCTTTCATACTTCTCCTGATATTTGAATGAAAAAGAAGTAGTTGACAATCTAATATGCATATGCTTATAAAGGTGAAAATTATGACTTATGAGGTTTTGGGACCTAAAGCACCAAAATTGAAATACGTGCTATTTAAGTATTTAGTGTTCGTTCCATTATTTTTTAATTCACTATGTAGCCCAGAGTAAAATGAATTATGTTTTGAATTTTAGTGAAATCAAATCAAAAAACGATTGCAATTTGAATGAGTTGGGGCGGCATCAATTTTTATTCAAATGAATATTTAGAAGTTGTATGTCTGTTGTGGATAAACCATTAGCACGGTACATATTTTAACAAAATCAGGAATGCGATGGGAAATATTTTCGACGTATTTATTTTTAGTTTATAAAAATACATTTTAACAATTATAAAAKTAAAAAGTGAAATTGTTTTTGGATTCAATTTGGAGAATATTCAAATAAGCCTAAAAGACACCTATGCCAATTAGGGATTAAACCTTCAACGTTGAGGTGCATGCTTTGAATGCAATGGATGACAGAATCATTTTGTTCCAAGTAAAAGTGCAACTAATCATCATTAGAATTTTGTGTGAAAAAAACATATCTTCAAAATTGGTTTCAATTTTGGTGAGTGATTGCAAATGTTTTTGAAGACCAATAATTCCAATACTAAGAGAATGGATAATTTTTACAGTCACTAGTCTAACCTCCCAGGTTTCAAGACAAATTAAATTTTTTTTTAATAGTATGATTTATGCCGTTTCCACAATCAAAAATAAAGAACAAGTATTTAAAAAAAATTTGAAACCAAAAATTATTCAAAAACCTACAACTTCCACATGCTAGGTTAAAACGCTAAAAATAAAAGCCCATGCATCTTTTCTTACTGAGGGCTTTCTAGCARTTTAGAGACCAAGCACATGACCGGAGGATGCACGGCGTGGAAGAAGTCAATGTAACAAACAAACAAAGTGCTCAATCGTTGTCTCAATGCATACATTGTCCTAACGCTTGAAAAATAAACTTCATTCAATTAATATTCATTGAGGAATTTTTACCTGATGTAATGTATCCATGAAAAGAAAAATGAATGTTCTACTTGAACCAATGTTACATATGAATTTTGGAATTATTGTTTTTTATTACAGAGTAGTATCTTAAAAAAATTGACAATGATTTTGTCTTAAATTCAAACGCTTGGGGAATAATGAGCCTTCCATACCTGCCTTTTTAGTTTCTACACCTTGTTGATCTTTGAAAAGTTTGCACTTAAATTATAAAGAGATACCTCCAATGTTTAAGAACTTTGGGTTCAAAAAATTATAAATTTTGCGTSCAAAACTCATGAAGATTGGGTGCAAAACTTATTAAGTTTAGGTTACAAAATTACAAAATTTTGGTCCCAAGTTCATGAAGTTTGGGTTCCAAACTTCTTTTAACCTAAGTGAACTTGTACTAAATTTTCTTATTTTATGTATAAAGCAAATTTGCTTTTACTTGAACTTCACTTGAACCTTATTACTCAACCTTCATTTGCTTATTTTTTGGTACTTATATAAAAATTCATTTTTTAATTTTAAATTAACACAGTTTTTAACAAATACATGTTTTAAAGGATCACTAACTAATGTGCCCAGTGCTATTGCCATAGTCAAAATCAAGGTAAAAGTAATATTCTAATTTTTTGATCTGAAAACATTGCAATTCAACAACTTTCATTCAATGAGTGGAAATGCCACAAAACAAAACCCATGCATCCGTCTTCGCCCAGGACTTTCTGATGATACCAAGAATGGGACTAAGCAACGCACAATCCGGGAGATCTTAATGTAGCATAAAAAACAAAAAAACACCCCRATTTGAGTTATGGATTCCCATTACCACACTTAAGCTTTGGATTCAACTACGTAAGTTTCGGCTTGGTTTGGGATAACAACTCCCAGACCTCCTCACTGCACCTTAGCTCCATATCTTATGCAGCTGCTTTAGTGGCAACCAAATCTCATTTGGGTTTGTATGTGACTTTCAGTTGCTGGAGAGTGTTGGAGTTCTAGAGAGGTGTTGGGGTTCTTCTTCAGTTGAGATTTTGTGGAGGTCGAAGAGGTACAGTAGTTGCAAGATTGTACGTATAGAGCGCTTGGAGGTGTAAGTTTTTTTGTTGTGTCTACAGTCTGCCAATGTGCACAATTTGGAGTGAGCGCTGGGGCTTGGGGAGTTGCATTTCCAAGGATCCAATGCTTGACGCAATTTTTGTGGTTCCAATTCCAAGGTGTAGTTTTTTTCAAATTGCTCAACTTAATTATGCTTCATTGGTTGAAGGTCTTGGTCATCTGCATTTCTAGATTTTTGTTGGCTTGCGTACTTTAAAATTTTGCTTCTTTGCTTGTCTCCTAGAATTTGTTGCTTGCTTGCAACTTCTTGTACTCTATCAAGTGTTTGCCTTTGGGTTTCAATTGCAAAACTTTGTATTGTGCAAGGTTTACTTTTGTTTTGAATGCAATTGACATTGTCATTAGTATGAGCAACATGTGATGAGTTCTTTTATTATAAGGCTTAGCATTGTAGTCTTTGGATCAAGGTTGTTCTCTGTGGTGTAGGATGTTTTAATGTGTACTTCTCTTCTTCAGTAACTCAGTAAGGATTAGGATTCTGGAATGAAATTGAGTGGATACTGTGCTCTCCTAACTTTTGTGCATTCACAAACTTGCATTGTCATCCTTGGAAAGCATTGACATTGTTGTCATTGGATTGCAAGTCTTCAATTTAGTGTGCCACTTAATCAACTTGGGTTTCAACTTATTAGCATTTTGGAGTGGCAAAAAATATGCCTCATGCATGTCAATACARAGGGGAATTTGCTCAAGAAGAAGCCCGCAAATTGAGAGAAAATCAAGTATGGCCTTGATGATTTTTTATAACCAGCATAGCATAATCGCTTTCAAGGAGAATCAACAAGCAAGTTGCGGGTAGGCCCGGACAGTAGAACTTCAGAATTGGGATGCCTACATTGTGAGGTCTTTGGATCATAACAAATTAAAGAATAATTCAAAATTCTATAAGTACACCAACCATTTAGACCACGCTCAGCCATCTTGGGAAAACCAAATAATTAGTTGCGAGAACATTTAGCTCACCTATAAACATCCAAYTGACAGCCGCATAGCGCACGCAACTAGAAAAAATAAGGCCGTCTACCTCGTCAATAACTATAAGGTACAAATCAAATTCTGAGCATTATAATTAACTCGATGATAACATCTTCACTTTCACAATGTTTGTTATTGTTAATGGATATTATTTTATGAATAGGATTTGCCTTTTGCCCTTAATTCTTTGATTTCATTGTTCCAATGCCTAGTTATCCTCAAATCAAGGATATTGCTGGTTGAAGTAAAGTTCGACAACAAAGTTCTAACATTCATTTTCATCTCTTTGTGCAAAATTTCACAAGCGTAGTCATTAAGCGGTTCCAAAATATAAATCCAAATAAGAATGGTCTTTAAATCAAAGGAACTATAGATCTCAAGAACAAAATTCAAATTATAACCTTGCCAAACAATCTCTGTGGGTATTGGGATCGTTTTCTTATGAAACTTAGCAAAGAGGATTTGATTGATCAATTTTCCTTGAAGAAATGAAAGGATACAAAAGGATTAAGAAAAAGCTAAGTTCCTTACAAAAGAATTTTTCAAATACTTAGGGCATTTTACAGACAAGGAGTTTTTACTSTATGCGCAGCTCCTACTTGGTGTATACCCAAAGGTTTACGCAAAAGTTGTATACCCAAAGGTTTCTATTGGGAAGTTGAAATTTCTTGTGCCGTACAACATTGTGYACAAAAAGTGGATTGACAGGAGGAAGCACAAAAAAGTAGTGCTCCAAAACTTAATGGCCTTTAACCTTGCCCTGAAATTTTTCACAGTAGGTTAGATGTCATGGACAAGATGTGGAAGTTGTGAAAGGCAAGGCACCAATTAATGTTCGCAACATGGGATTTCCTCACCACTCACCTGCACTAAGAGTATTTCAAAAAACGTCTCCGCAATGACGCATGGCTGAAACAAGCCTTAGACCTTGCAAACCAATTTTTCAAGGTTTTGCTTATGTTTACAAGGTTCAAAAAGTTAAAATATCAACTTTTGGAACTTGCAAGAGGATTGCAGGTGAGAGAAATTGACTTTGTTGCCACGGAGATGGTGACAAGTTCAAAATATAAGTACCACTAGCATGGGGTCAACCTTGCAGTCATCGACGTCAAGGAGATCCCAAAAGTGGAAGCCTCTTTGGTTGCAACCAACATCGACCCATTTCCAAACTTCCTCGCTAAAAAGTTATAACCCAACATGAATACATGACTGAGCCAAACGTCTATCTCTTCATTCTTGGTAGCAATGACAAAGTATGCCATATTTAACTACGTTTGGACTATTCAATGAATTTTGGACTTTACTTCAAAAGATCTCTAGATTATAACATTGGGAAATCTCCCGATGGTTTCACAACTCTTCCACTGTTTTTACAAATCTCCCAAAGATTTGTATAGATTTCCCCAAAGAGAAATTGAGCATCAAGGAAATCTTTGTAAGGCAGAGGCGGAGCAAAAAGATCTTAGTGAAGAGGAGGGACAACAAGAGGAGAATTGTGAGGAAGAAGAGTATGAAGACTTGATGACTTCAATTTTAGGTGTTCCTAATTTAAAGCATGCATATGAGAAGGGGGWTTGAGTTCTTGGAGGAAATAAAGCTTAACATGCAATTCATGCAACAAAAATCAAGGTAGAGGCCACAACATCTAGGCAAAAAAAATCCATTATATTTCTAAGAAAGATATTCAACATTGCAACCTACAGCCATTGCTAGCATGCTTCAACAATAGAGTGGACCGATGGCCACTATGTGAGAATAACAGTGAGCAAGTTCCAAACTTGAATGAATGCAAGAGTTTAGGGTTTAAGGGCTAACAACAATAGAAAGACTTGGACCAAGGTAGGAGTGACCAAGATCATCACCATAATTCCAAGCTCCAACCACATCTTGCAGCATTGTAGTCACAACTTAAAGTAGTATGTCCACAACTTGAAGTAGTGCAATCACAAATCACAGCACTGCAGATACAACAAGGTCACCAGAAAAAAMACAGTCAAAAGTTGCAACAAGTAAAACATCATGAACAAGGATTAGATGCAACACCACGTCAAAGTATAATATGCAAGAGAGAACAAGGAAGATCAGCTCCACTGTACTGTTTTTTTTTTCTGGCATTTTGGTGTAGAATTGCATCAATAATTTTGACCTAGCAACAAGCCTATAGAAAAAATTCAGGAAAAAAAAACTTATTTATTGCCTGGTTTAGTGTGTAGCATTACGACCCAACGCTAATTYTGTGTGGAATGGGCTCTTGGAAAAAGGTAACATCTCTAGCGGCTTGAAGGGACTGATTTCCACTTTCTACGCGTTGGAGACTTTTGCATGCCAGTACGTCTCCTCCATTGCGCTTGCAGTGTCACCATCTCTTCCACACTGATGTTTCTTGGTGCCACCTTTTCCCTTMCATTGAATTGAATGTGGCCACCTTTGCGCCCACATTGAAGTTCTAGTAGCCCATTCCGCTTTGCTATAGCTTTGGAGGGAGCCAGTGCGCTGAATGCCCTTGCCCATCAATTGGTGAACTTGGTTACCAAGTTGAGGAGAACCTTGGACGCAAATTCTTCACTTGGCAAGAACTTTGGGGAGTACATCAAATTAGCTCAAATTGCCATGGTTTATGTTCTAGGGAGTGTGGAAGATGAGAGGACGTCCTCGGCTTTGTCTTTCTTGAAAGATAGGTTGCGGAATAGGCTAGATCAAYACCTTSGCRTCGTGGTGGGCATGCATTGTCARAATGTCTYCACACYGAAAATTTTCACATGTGATGATTGTTCCAATGAGTGCTAGCAATTGAGTGGAAGCATTATGCATTGATTKTGTGACACCCATCGGTTGTAAAAAGAGGACATAGTAYAAAAGAGTAAACCTGAATTCTACAGGTGTGACTTGTTAGTTGAGTCGCTTCAATAGGCAGGTGATAGATTTCAAATGTCAAATGCCTTTTGGTGCAAATTCAGGGCATGTCTGGACTGCACTCTTGTCTACATCAAATGCCAATTTTATTTTCTTGTGGATATTAAGTTATGTGGCTAGGCTTTTGGTAGGATTTGAACCCGCGACTTCAGCCATGACAGACCAACACTCTTACCAACTAAGCTATTTTTCCAAACATAATGAATCATTGTAGATGGTTCATCAAAATCTTTCCATTCTATTGGCTATATACATTAGTAGAAATGTCTGTACTCTGTAGGTTGCAAATGGAGAGTTCATGTCACTCAAACAATTTAAAATTTGGTGTTGCATGTCATTCAAACGACTTGAATTAGGTATTGAAATTAATTGAKTGTTGCCCTTTTGTTTTTTTAGTCTCTACCAGTCTATATCGTTGGATGCTAAACATGAACAGACGGTAATATTTATGCAAGCTCTGTCATCGATTAGTCATTTACCATGTACTACCATTGTAGTGCACTTCATTTGTTAGCAAAGAAGTGAGGATGATTGGCAATTATAAGTCAAGTGCCACGTGCACCAATGCAACACGCATTGGAGTCTTGGACCCTCAATCATTATCTCCTCGTTTGTTCAGSTAAATTCACTTCATATGCTRAGAGTTGATTTCCACTTTGGGTCCTAGAATGAATGTTGTTGTGACGTTCTTGAAATTATTTAGAAAGGCTCAAACTGATAGTAGCAACATATTGTTTTCTTGCACTATTGGTGGAACACTTACTGCCTTTGATATGTATTTGGGATTGTGTGGCTTCATAGTCTGGTTGATTTATACTTGCGTGGTAGGGAGAGCGGAAACAGCTCCTTAGTTCAGGTTTGGTTTCTTGGAGCATATGAACTTCCACTCACTTTGTTGTTAACATGTCTACTTTCACTTGTTGTATCCCTTTCATTGAATCCATTCACCTACTAACTTAGGCATCGGAGTATAGAATTGTGTTGGTTGCAAGTAACGGTGATGACAGTGATGAAGTTGAATGGATATGCTTGTCAAGCAATTTTGTGCGCACTACTTTATCTTTGTTGATTAGTCATTGATTGTAGTGGAATTGTATTGATGTGGGTTGCTTACATTGTGCTCATGTTGTGAACTTCTTGTCCATCTCTATTATGGTTTACTAAATCTATCATTGAAGTACTTGAGGCCATCGTCGTTATATTCAAACTTTTCGCAATCTCATTTTTATCTTTGACTCAAAGATAAATCGTTTTATCTCTTTACTAGTATTTTTTATAAATTGGTAACAACAACTTTTAGAATTTCACTATAGAATCACTATTTGAGCATTATTTATTTTTAGTTTCAATTACTAGTTTTTAAAATGAATTTTTCAATAATTAGCATTCTATCTCAAAATCTGCAAAAAGTCTCAATATAACAAATATGGCCTTGACTTGTGTTTGTTTTGCAGGTCTTGTTTTGCTAGTTGCAAAGCCGGGAGGAGAAGGAGCATGTTTTGGGGATTGTGTTCTTGAYCCTACATTATATTTTGTAGAAAATGTGTTTCATCTTTTGTTTGAATAAAGTTGCCATTTTTGAGATGGATGTTTGCATTACATTGCCTAAATCTCTACAAAAATTTGTAAGAACATAAGAAGTGCAGTCTTAAGCAATTCCAAATTGCACGTTGAGAAACCCCGTGTTCACCAAACTTAAATTACTGGTCGCCACTTCCTTTCATCACCCAAAATTCAAAAGTAGACAGTGTCATCAAATTAAATGACAGAATTTGAATATGAAGCTAGAGGCTATAGAATAAAATGACAAATTTAGTAAAAAAAACAGACATGTGGCCTCTCCATCTTTGGTGTTTGTAGAGAAAGAGGCACCCAMCACTAAACGGAAAAAAAAACACTGCACCACTAGATTGCATTGAGGAGGCGAGTTATTCAAGTGGGCATAATAACTCAAGCATAGATAGCAGTAAGAGTGAGAGGTCGTACAATAGGAGCCGGGGAAGTGAAGACAATACCAATGATTGAAGTCATTCTATTGGTAATGGACTAAGTGCCAAAGTTGATACAATGGAAATGAACGTGGTAGCAAGAAAGAAATCCAAGCAAGAACAACCAAAAAAGCAAAGACTACAACTACTAAGAAAACAAAGACAAGCAAAAGAAAAGTACTATCATTCCAAGAGCTGCGGAGGAGTAGTGGCAATAAACAATAGAATCAGCTTAAGAAAGGCAGATTCAACCCAAAAAATGGAGAGGCTAGTGCCAAAACATTTTAAAATAGAGGAGAAACAACCTACACAATTTATCTTGCATACAAAACTAGGTAGCCAAACATAATCATCCAATATCCTTTCATGAAACGTTTGGTAGATGTCATCCACAAAATGCCACCACTCACCAAAAAAGGTACCTTCAAAACCAAARGTGGACAAAGAAGGGGGTCTTGGACAAATGAAGCCCTCCAACTAGCAATCTCAGCAATAGAGGATGGCCACAAAATCCAACAAGTTAAGGATTATTWCAAAATAACTAGAAATAGCTTGACAAATCATCTTGATAGAATAAGGACATCAAGGATGAAAGGTAGGCAAGTTATCCTTACCAAACAAGAAGAATTAACCTTGTTAGAGTATTTAGACAACATATTGGCTTCAAGTCTTCTACTAACAACCAAAGACTTGAAGGAAAGTGGAGCTGAGATGGTCCAAAGTAGACCAAATCCTTTCACTAATGGTGTCCTTGGAGCAGGTTGGCTGAAGTGGTCTAAAAGAAAAACCCACAATACACTCTTGGAAGTGCACAAGGATTAGAGCTAAATAGAGCATAAGGATTATGTCCATCTCATGTAAAGACTTTCTGTGAAAATTTAGCTACCATGTATGGAAAACATAACTACATTCCAAATCAAATTTGGAATGTACATGAAAGTGTTGCTCAAGCAAGCAGAGGAGGAGGTAGAATTATATAATGAAGAGGAACAAGAATTGTTAATTAATTAATTGCTAGTCAATGAGAGTCTATTTAAATTTTATCAACCATAATTTTAGAGGAAGAAACAATTCCAAACTTCTACATCTTCAAGGGAAAATATAGGATGAGAGTCCATGTTAGCCTATGTGAAAAGGAGGACACMATGGCCATGCAACCCAATGCATGGATGACCTCTTTTCTTTTATTACACGGATGGACCATATTCTAGTCAATGTAAAAAGAATAGGAAACATGAGTCCAACCCAAAGGCATTTGATGATTCTAGATGAGCACAACTCCCATGTGACCTAAGATGTCATTCARAAAGCAGTGGCAATTGAATTAGATTTGATATCCTTACCTTTAGACACTAACCACGCTCTTCAACCGCTCGATGTATTCATTTTCAAACCCTTCAAAACAGCTTTCAAGGCTCACAAAGACATCTGGAACATGCAAAACAGGGGAAAATATGTGAAGAAAGAAGATTTGGCCCAATGGGTTAGTTTAGGTTTACAAAAAGAAATGACACCTTCAAACATCAAATCTGGTTTTGCTACCACTAATATTTGGCCACTAGATCCAATAGGAGTAAGTAAAAAATGAGACAAAGTGTAAATGTAAATACTCCTAAAATTTCTCTAAACATTCACTTAAATGTTGGGAAGATAAACATTTAGATTTTCAAATTCAAGAGATATTGGATGAAAATATATCTTGCACTCAAGAAAATGTGGTTCATTACTATGTAGACTTAGGAAATGAAGATGAAAATGCAAATCATATAGATGATACTATAACATTATAAGAAACCTGCGTTTTAGTTGATGTGGACAAATTTTATCAKACGGATTTTTGTGGACATTRAAGGTRATGTATCGTGTTTTTATGTCACCATTGATATTACATTAAATGTTTTTGATGACATAAAAACACAATACGTCCCCTTTGATGTCCACAAAAATCCGTCTGATAAAATTTGTCCACATCARCTAAAACGCTGGTTTCTTATAGTGTAAATACTAGTGAGGGGAACTTCTCTAGGTTCCTATGTTTACCTCAAAAAGTAATCAAGACAAGAAAGAATCCAATTGATGCAAAAATTGATTATTCTACATCCCATATCTTGACAAGCATCCAACATGTACAAACTGTGGCTGTAGTGGAAAAAAAAAAAAAGCACTAGAAGAAATTCAAAGGAAAAAAAAAWAAAGAGAACTCACCAAATTGAAGAGAAAAAAAGAGAAGGTGCTTCAAGCTGAAGAGATAAGCAGAGAGAGYTGCATCCAAGGCATTCAAAGCACCATGGTCAAATAAAGCAATGGTAGAGGTAGGAAAAAAGTTTCACCAAGTTTAAGATAACATGTTTTTGATGTTCATGTAGTTTGCTATTGTGGTTACCAACCACAACAATGCAAGTCTAATAAAAAATAGCAATTGAAAGACTCAAAGCAAAACGCAAGTTACAAGCATATGAAATTCCTCTTCCAATTTTTCCTCCAATCTAACATTTGCCTTGGACATGTGGGACTTGGAAATGGCCAAGTAGTAAAGGACAATACATGAAAAGGGGCATAGCAGTTTAGCTCATGATTTGAATAGGAAGCATGCTACAATAATGACAACATCAATGTTCAACCTTCTAAAGCAAATGTAGCAATTTCTCCATTGCAAAAAGTTCTCAGTGAGTCAACAATAGAAGAGGGTACTAGCCAGACACATCAATGAGGTTAGTTTGTAAATAAGAGCCAATCTTTTTTAAGCTCAAACAATATTATTAAGTTTATGTCATGATTTGCTAGTCAATCTTTTTAAATTAAAAATTGTAAATTAATCTTCAATATGTGTGATGATGTATGATAAGGACATATTCATTATATTGAGACTTTTTGCAAATTTAGAGACATAATGCTAGTTATTGGAAAATTCATTTAAAAGAATAGTAATTGAAACTAAAAATAAATAATGCGCAATTAGTGATCCTATAATGAAATTCTAAAAGTTGGTGTTGTTATCTACTTATAACACTACAAGAGAAAGGAGTGTTTTAAGTATAGTCCTATGAGTAGTCTTTTAAGTAAGAATTTACTAAAAACACATGTCTTTTAAGTAAACTTTTACAAGAGAAAGGGGTATTTTTACTTAAAATCTTATCTCTAGGACTATACTTAAAACACCCCTTTTTCTTGTAGTGTAAAAAAACACTAGTAAAGAGATAAAGTGGTTTATCTTTGAGTCAAGGATAAAAATGAGACTGCAAAAAGTCTCAATATAATAATTGTGATTAATTTCACTTAGAGGTTGTATGTCAATTTTTAACATGAGGTCTCTATTCAACATACAATATGAGAGTCAAAGGTTTAGTCAATGATATAATTTTTGGTTTGTGCAAACTATAAAAATACTTAGTTTATTGACATTTGATTTCTCGTAATTGGTTAATAACTTATTGCAAAAAAAATGTTCAAAAATTTAGATGACCCCATCTACTGTTGTAAGTTCACACCTATTGTTAATAGAACCTATCCACTTCCAAATCATATCAACTCACAATATGCCGGCTCACCATGTCTCATATGTCTACCTCTCCAATGGTTGGATAATATTATATATTTTTGAAAGCATAAATGAAAGATACTATGTTTACATWTAAACAACTAACTAAATAACCAATTAATTGTCTACATGGAATAGCAAGTAGGAGTCAAAATTACTATGACAAGGTCATAATGAGTAGGAAATTACCATGCATTGTCTTGAAATGACAAACAATTGATCACAAACAAATAGAAATCCATAGACATGGAAAACAAACAAGACATTCAAAATGTAGAGATAGCAAAGAGTAGTTGTTAATTCAACTACTCTTTCCTATTCAAAATGTAGCTGTCGTTGAAAGGATTTAGGCTAAATTGTCTTTTAGAACAATTGTTTGGGCATAACTATAGGCTAAATAAAACTTTTATATTTCAAGTTCATACCTTACACTTAACTATATAGATTGTCCATAAAATTGACAAGATTTGACATGATTGTTAGACTGAATTATCGTTTTCAATTCCCAATGCAAAATTAGTTTTTTAACATGAGTTGACTAGATACTTATAGGGATGGACAATACCTAAAAGATGGAATTTCTGCTTTGACGTGATATAATGGCTATATATTTTTAAGACTCCCATCCATTCAAGTGCCTCCATCTGCGTTCATCCCCSCCATATAATTTACTTATACACARATTATCCAAGTTGCTRTACATTCCACAAACGTCTAGCTTCTTCAATTTCAATCGAGGATATAGGGGCAACGAAATGATACTTAGACACTTAYGGTTTTGTGAAGAGAAGCATTAAGATAACACGTTTGTATGATATTTATCATGAATTCCATTTGGAATGTCATTAAAATCTYTACTGTAAGACTTGAAGTCATAGAATGTTAAGCACTTTGTCACAACGATCTTTCATACGCTTCCAATGAGATAGAATACTGAAATAAGATATGAGTATYAAGATGGAGGTATGGAGATTTCTAACTGGTTTGAAAACAATCCATATCAATCTTTATGGTCTTAATTGCCACCTTCCAAAAATTCTACCATACCATGTAGAACAGTTCCTTGCCGRGTTTTCCTCTTATGAAAGATWAGCCATAGAATAAGACAWCACAATAGGCGACCTAAGTAATTACCAATAACATAATGCATAAACAAAAACACAAACAATAGACTTCACTCGCCTYYGCCTAAATATCAAACATGTTGCTYGTTGTGTCTTTGCRTCCAATGACTTGAGAGACCACATCCAAYTGAACCACAACAAAAGTTCACATTAAACAARAAAYCTTCACTCCTCCATACTCTAACTGWGCAAATAGATAAATAGTGTTTATTCTTAAATTAATTATTCATAGCACATTGTGTTCCAGAACTTGAGTCAAAATTTACTGTCTTCAAGTTCTAATTCTTCTGGTTAAGAAACTACAAGGTATTGAGGCATGACCAAATATTGCACTCTACACACTATAAAAAATCGGGTGTATAAATGACTTCAAAGAATGACTGCACAAAAGTCATTCCGGACACAAATGACTAAGACACAACTCGGGGGGCTGGAGTCATTGTGGACAAGTCACGAGTACAAATGATTGCAGCCGTATTATCACCATCTACTTGGGACTTGGAAATAGGGATGGATGTAAAAGCGCAGTCTTTAAGAGATAAAGAAAGGGAGTCTGAAGGAAATGGCTAAGGAGCTGCTGTGTGGAGAGCATAGACCCACTTAGAATATGATGTGGACATCCACGTCAATAGTCATTCTCAAGTCATGCCGCAGTTGAAGGTGACCCCTTCTAAATCTGACGTGGACATCCACGTGTCGTGTCATTTGCAAGTCATTTTGGAGTGACGGTAGACCCTCCAAAAATCAGACGTGGATGTCCACATGGCAAGTCGTCTTTCARTCATTCCCTAGTTATGTTGGCCCGTTATACACTAACATGGACATCGACATGGGAAGTCATTACAAAGTTATTGTGGAGTCTTCCTGTACATGTGATACAGTGAGGACTAGTCATTCATTAGTTGTTGTAAAGTACTCTTGAAGTGGATGTGTAGTCATAGAATATGACTTCAGACTCACTTCAATGCCCATGCAATGATTGATTGGAAATGCTTGCACTCTAAGAATATCAGTGGATTCACATATATATAGGCAGGCATGCAAAGACATAGACAACGATTGCAAATGTATTAAGAGGACGCCTGCTAGAAAAGCCTATACAACAATTGCACTTTGTCCTAACACTAGTTGGACATTGCAACCTAAGACCCACAGTTATAGTTGAAATCAAGCTCATTACCGTAATCAGCACCCACATGTGGGAGAAAAAAAGTCAGGAATGGAGACTTCTATTTACAAAGTAGTCTACATAAGGTGGGTCTTACAAAGCATCTTCATGTACAGTTCTACACACTCTTGCAGAACGCCCCACTCCTTGTTCTTCAATGACAAAACCATGTAGAAGAATGACAAATCATATACAAGGTCTTATATGCTTCTGGTCCCAAATTGTAGCCAACCCCTTTGCATGTTAAATGAAAATGTGGCACGCATCTTCATTCGGGAACATGAGCTGAACACCAAGCTACAAGATGTCACCTACGTCCACTTTCACCCAAGACTTAAGTATTTCCTTGAAGTGGAACTTAGATTCACTTGCAAATCCGCTGATGGTGGCTAACGCCACTTTTTGACGCACTGCACGAGGATTCGTGAGAATCACTTTGTCGCCGATGTTGAACTGCAACATGCAAGAAATTAGCAACTCAAATCTGCCAGAACATCTTTTGCAAAGGACTCACAGTCGTGTAACTAGGTCTACAAACGAAGAGGCAATGACTTGAACTTGACATGCACAAAACTGCAGGGCGATGTCTTACATTCCACAACTGCTACTTCACTATGTGGTAAATAGTCCAAGAGTAGATCTTCACTTCAACCTCAGTCACTATAGTAACCTAACCTACAACCAATTGTCTGAAATGTACAACACTACATGGCTCTAGTATTTCAAGTAATAGGGCGGACGAACTTGTACCATCTGCATTACAGAACCGACATTGCGTGTAGAATTCATGGTGCATCCAACACTTTTGTATGATTTTTACACGCTCACAATTGTTGTATGCAGGAGTCAAGACTTCCTTAAACTAGCAATGAAATCATACCAAGAGGGAAAAAAAATGGGAAACACAAGAATGGCTGCACCTTCTTCAAAGGCACGTCATGTTTTTTCTCTGTCACAAATGCTGCCTTTGTCCTGCTCTCTCGCTTCTATGCTTGTCCCTGCATACAAGCATACCACCTATTAGACATTATAAAGAATCAAAGGTGAGGGGTTGCAGTCACAACGTAGCCACATGCTTTGCAAGTCTCCTCACCTCCAATGTAGTCCAAAAATTCATACGGTGTTCTGCTTCTGCGTTTCTGGAGCATTTGGGTCGTGGATTCGTTCATAATTTGGGGATATTTTGATCTGAAGGCACTAACATCCGGGGCTTCCTATGATGCCTCGAACAGCAGCCACAAGTAACACTTCAGGTAATCCTTGTCGTCCGACAACGTGCGTAGCCACTTCACATAAAATAGAGTACTAATTAATACATTTGCGCTATAATTGCACTCTACCTTAGAACTCTTATTATCTACTATGAAAGTGTTACTTGCGCTAAAGGCAGGTCAACGCGCATAAACTGCGCTCAAATTCTTCCCCTACAACGTGGAGTGCTTATTCTGGACCTCCTGCCCCAAATTAGATTGACCAGACCAAACAAAAAGGGGAACCGGATCACAACCCGACTTCACACCAGACAACATGGTTAGCACAATGTCGGACATGTAGGAGGAGTTGCTGCTACCCCAGAATGCAACGGTGAAGTGGTCAAAACATTGGGCCAGAAAGGGCTTCAACCAAGGTTGGAAGACTACTCTCTTCGTTTGGATCACAGTACTTGGACAGATTCTAGCATTCGGGCTCTTCACGGACTACAAACTACTATCCACTAGCATTCTATGTAGATTTAAAATTAGTAACTTTGCAAGCAACTCACTACTTCCACCTTTCCTCTCAATCAAAATGGCGAACAATGACTTCTGTGGGTTCACCTCAATCGATGCACATTCCCCCAAATGTGCTGAGGCCTTTACCTTCGACAGCGACTTCAGAGACTTTTGAGGCTTCTTTGATGGAACAGCTGGGATGTCACCTAGCACAGCGGCATCCTTGTGGGCCTCCATTTCTCCCTCCTCTAAAGCTGAAGATTCATCACCACGTGTAGGACTTTCATCAGCAGCCATGGAGGATGAAGACTTGTGCACAACAATGGCTTCCTTTGCAACAGCTTCCTTTTCCACAACCGTGTCGGAGACATCACTTGCCGCCTTCCGTTGTTGGCCATCGACGACAGCTAAGGATGGAGGTGGCATTGCCATGGGATTCCTGCTCCCTTGTCCTACTTTCGCCAGGACAGCTCCATTGCGGTGACCTGCCTCAACGACCTTGTTGATGGATGCACCACCTTGACTGTCGAAAATACTGGCAGGAATTGCATGCACCCCGTTGGATGAGGTGCCGCCTACGGCATGCAAGAACGGATCTGGAATGACGGCATCCAAGGCTGGAGGATTTTCTTTAGGGGGGAGGCCTGCGGATGGGAGGGCGCTGCTTTATCATCCTGCAACACTACTGCCATTGCTACTAGACTCACAGAACGTCCTGCCACCTTCCACCACGGTGAAGATTTGAAGTCCGGYAGTGGCACATCTRAATCARAGGACAACRTCACATCTGCCTTCTTTGCCAACGCGTGTGGGGGCCACTTGCTCGGAAGTTTTCCTCTGGATTGGTGCTTGCTTTCAACAGCCCCGCCACGTTTGTCCACAATGTCCTCTACTGAGACTACCTTCGTCCTTGAATTTGGAAGAACTTTGGCCGCATTTAGTGCCTTCATACCGCTAGACCCTTGATTGTCTAGGGCAAATTGTGTGATGGATGGGCTGCCCTCATCTCCATGCTTTGGCATACCCATGTAGCTTTGGAACATTGACCGCAAGTCTTCAAGTGCTGCCRAYTGTGYTGTTGAAGTGGCCAACACTTGGTTGAACTTCACATYGACGTCTTTCTTGAGGGAYTCCATGGCGTCTTGTAGGGAGAAATCACCAACGCTCACTATYTGCRAGACCAAYTGCGTAGCSTACAGAAGGTAAGTAATTACTAYGTYGATATGAAGTCATTCTCAAGTCAAGGATGGAATACTACGTGATTGGTTTGCAACAGTGGAACTCATTGATGACTATAACACTCATTATGGGCACATTACTCGCACTCTGAACCTCCAAGCCATGGACAAATGAATAAAGTAAAATCCATGGTTGCCTTGCTCATACATGTAATTCATAATACAACAAATGCGGGGCCTCAAATTAAGTAGCCCCAATACGTGTGGTCTCCACACTCCTATGGAGAACAATTTGCCTGAGTACATCTACTAAATGACCGACTATGAGAGGGAGAAGAGCGGGACAACGGAGAGGCCTAGGTGAATAAAACCTTCAAGATGTCCAATCTCGCTGTCACAAATTTTCTTGCATGCCGTCATCAAAGTTCGAACCCTTGGGCCTCGCTAAAAAAACATAAGGGAAATACACAATGAGGAAGTATTGTATAGTAAGGTAGTGTGAATGATGACCCAGAAAAATATGAGGACTCCTTTGAACCAAAAACCTTGCAATTCATTGCTACATGAAGAAGTATTTGCAATAAAAAGGAAAAGATAGTCCTTACCATAGATTCCTTGGCAGCTTTACCACGTCGGCCGACTTGGTGGTAGTTCTTCACGCTCTGTCGGGCAACTTGAATTTTTTGCGCCTTCAGCTGCTGTGCATCGGTTTCCCAATATGTGATGAGCCTCTCCCATTGGTCTTTGTACTCCACATTCAGCGGACACTCTAACACTTCTTTCAGCCACTTTGCCTTCAGGCAAGATCTCTCTGACTTCAGGAATCTGGTAATTGTGGTTCTAAAACCAAGCATACTTAGTGGCTATCCCATGTACTGGAACTCATTGTCCAAAGCCTCCCGTAGCTTTTTCACAACCTGAGGCTTCTGCTTCGACCAGTCAATGACACTGATGTCCAGAATCAATGGTACAAAGTTCAAGACAGCCTCATCCCAAACGTTCTTCCCGGCACATGCAACGTCCACCTTGCCCACCTCGTTCACTTGCACTTGGTTGAGCTTGCYTCCCTTTGTCGAACACTCACGGCTTCCCGCTTCATATGCCTTCTGTCTCTTCCACCTTGATGTTTGTTCTTTCCTATCTTGTGAAGGAAGAGGGTATGCCGGGGGTGGACCACCCCGTGCAGGCGGGTTGGAGTTGTTTTGCGCTGGCATCCACTCAGCTAGAACCTAGTGAAAAATCCCACCAAAACTTCCTCCCCTTGATGGCATCCCTTGTGTGGATGTGTGCCCTCCTTCGACCTTCACTGGTGATTGCTCCACACTCGGCCCCTTCCTTTGTTTTCCCCGTTGTAGAAGCAATTTGTCCTCTTGGAAGTCATCGTCATTGGAGTCCACCTGAAAGCGCTTCTTATCTATGCAGACAACATGGCCACAAAGGTAAGGGTTCAGGGTTTAAGAATGTCGGGTTTAGGATTCACGGTGCAACTCAGGTCTGCGCAGCTGAATTATGAGAATACAGTGCCAATAGAATAAGAGCCAATTGCAACTACAATATAACAATCCATGAGCACTTTGGGGTGATACCTGAGGCAGAACTTGACATTGCTTTCTTAACCTTTAAGCTCAAACACCTTGACAAGGGTGCGTGGAACTAAGTACCTGCGCTAGGCGGCTTCTTGGTGAATTCCTCCTGTATATGTGAACAAGCTATAGCAAGTTTGAGCATACCTGTTGCGATGGCCTCGTCATTGGACTCTGTGGCATCTGAAGAGGAGTTGTGGCCGCTAAACATTTCAAGCACTCGCACACGCCTGTTTCTTCTCAATCTCCGCCGACGTCTATGCTTAACGGCGCGTGGTCGAAGGCCTTGCTGGATAGGAACTTCTAGATCCTTTTCTTTCTCCTTCCCAAGGATCGCCGCGCACTTCTTATCTTTCTTCCTCTTCTCCTCGTTCCTATGCGGAAGAAAACGCACGCCAAGCCTTCCGATTAGGGAAAAACAAATCGGAACGAGGCGATGGCCACAGTTAGTGCAATGCGTCGCACTATAATATGCTCATAGACAGAGTGTCTTAGAAGAAGGAAAAAAGGGTTTAGGGGACTGCACGCTTTAGGGTTTAGGCAAACAGATGAAGATATGGTTCTCAATACCCGGGCAACAGAACGACTTCCACGTGGACACGTAGGTTTTAAAAGTCCACGGTTTCACGACAACTGCTAGTGACAACTACGACGTGTCTACTACGCAACTGAAAAACGACTTCACAATAGTCACATACAAGTCAAGCGGCTTTGTATAATGACTTTGAAGAGACTTCTGAAAGACTACGGGGGACGTTCGTCCAAAGACAGCGCCCGAATTTGTTATATGTCCTCTAGAAACCCTAGAATCCGCCAAATCTCTGCTCTTTGACAATTCTGAGTGCACCTTGAACGTAGTACCCAAGGCACACTTCTCCAAATTCATGCCGTTAGTAAAAAAAAGAAGACATGGGTAGTCATGGACACCTCCCTGTACGACCAAGAGCCTTTGCTGTAGTGTGAAGATTAGGAACATCTTTCGTAGGAATTGTGAAGCATACCAAAAAAAGCAAGAAAGAGTAGGAGACAATAGAACTCACATTTGAGCCCTGACGCGCATCACTAGTTCTTAGCTTTGGCAACCTCCACCACGTTCTTGTCTTGTAGCAACTCGTACGCGGTCTTCGGATGAGGCGGGCTGGCGGGCTCTAACTCTTCCGTCATCAAAGTTGATCCTTGCGTGAGATTGGCACTCTGCCTCATGGTTCTGGAAGTTGGGCAAAGTCTTCCTATGTGCAGCAGGGCTCTGCTACAAGGAAAGAGAAATCAGCAGCCAATACTGCGGTCCACACAGTGAGCGCCTTCTCTAGGTTTATGAAAATCAATTTTGCACTTACAGTGAGCGCCTTGGCATGCACTTTCTTCCACTTCACGTTGAACTTATGGGTTAGTCTACCGCGTGAGGTCCTCGACATGATGAGCCCCTTTCGGTTTGGTRGCTGATAATAAATTTTTGCCCATGCAATAACCGCGGTGGCGAGGTGGACTTGACAAGGGGCGATTTGGCAATTGTGCACTAATCGTGGTTTGAGGACCCGTATCATGAACCACGATCAGTGCAATCAAAAGCATGATGAGGTCTCAGTACGTCAGTACTAAGATTGTTTTCTAGTTCTTCGTTGACAGCTTTAAGAGCGTTCCCTTCATCCATGTTTTGCGGATGCCTTCCGTGACTTTGCTGCTTAAATTCCTTGCATATACCTATAACCAAGGCCTTGAAAGTCAAGGACCTTCCTTCATAATGTCGTCCTCACTGAGAATAGTGATTTCACCTGAAGGTGACGTAGAAATAAAAGGATGCATGGCTTCACATTGTTCTGAATAGTTCAAGATAATTGATTCGAAATTCACGCGGATGTTTGGTCTTGTATGAAGATGTACTTCTACTTTGTACTAAAGAAGCCGCACTCACTTTTGGTGATTTTGAAATTGAATCTCAGAATTGCAGATGGTGATGAAAGAGCTACGAACTTGGACGTCGTACTTCATCGAACAGGTAGTGAGTACTACGTAAGAAAGGTAAATCAACTCACACTATTGCATGGTCAGGTCTTTAGCAAGTAGAATGGAAATTCACATCTAGGTGAACAACTTTCCTCTGGATTCTGGTGAATGCTATTGTGGAGAGCCCTGGTATCAGGAAGCCTGTGAAATAACCTCACTCCGAATTCCACACGGAATTGAAGATACTATGGTGGAGTACAAATGCATAACTAAACCGCACATACCCTATACTGAGAAGCAGTGTCTGTTTCCAAAATATGGGCCATCTCACTAAGACCACCGTATAATACCTACGTTCTCACAAGGACAAGTCAAGTCTCAAGGGATTTAGGGTCATTGAATTACTAAGTTGTCACTGCAGCCAGTCATGTAATAGTAGAATCAAAGTCATTTTGAAGTGTTGTAGCTGTGGACACTACAGAGGAATGACTGTTCTTCCTGTTTCTGATTGCGTGCAGGCTCATTTCGTTACGGAAGTCGCGTCAAACGCTCAGACCTTAGTACATAAAACTGACGGTTCATTTGCAACAAGTTATGCTGCCTAAGCAGAGAGTTATGAAGGCTGCCCCGTTGTTTCCTAGAAAGACACCGAGGATGGTCACTAGTGATTCCGATGAGGACGTATACTTCCAAAATAGATGTAGCCACAATAGTCCAAATCTGGGGGGTCCCAATTGCATAGACGTGAATGAACTGCACAGTTCCATTCACCACGATGTAGTCACTGGTATCTCGATTACTGCGCCTGCACCTTTGGAATCCCAGCCCTCCTGTCAATCCCCCCATGCATCATCAGAGCAAAATCAGCAATTGCAAAGTGCTAACAAGTCCATCAAGTGCAAGCGGAAAGTGTCTTTCCCATGTCAGATACACGAGACAGTGGACAAGGCACATGTAAGCATCGTAGCATACGGTAGAGAATTAGACGGGGATGTAATGCGCGTAGATGGGGATGCAGGAGGTGTGTCTGGGCCTTCACCGCTTGCAGCTTTATTTTCCAAAGCGCAAAAGATACCTAAATTCTCAATGGCGCAGCTATTAGGCGATGTACTAGGTCGTACGGTTTCCCAAGGTCCTAAAAACGGTAGTGCCTCCAAGGTAGTTGAATTACTCGAGGTGGCGGAGTGAATTCTGGACCACCGTCAGCGGCTTGCAGTTCCAATTTTCCGAAGAGGTAGTAATTTTTGTTTGAAAAGGAGCTCAGGCAATTGTAATGGTGTTCTTTGAAGGCACTGCCTACCCGCTTGACAGTGTCCCAGCTATTTCCCAAATATGAATTTTTGGCCATGTTTGGCTTTGTCCTTCAATTCTATGTCAATTGTGTAATGCAAAATGGTATGAGTTGCTGACATATGCAAAGTATGAAATGTTTTCATGGATAGATTTGTACTCATGAAATATGAGTTATGTGCCCAAACTAATGGCCACCACACATTTGGAATCTTCACAGTGCAACAGAATTTGATGGGCAGTCTTAAGTATGCTAAACGGCTTTTCCGTTTACTAACAAGTCTCGGGAGACATGTTTCAGTCATTCTGAAGTTCCGTAGGAATTGTGTAAGTCACTTTGAAGTAGTATCAATTGCATCTCAGTTATTTGTAAGTTACAAAATTGTAAGCACTACAGGCAACTTCTTGCAGGAGTGACAGACATTACCAAGTCTTCCACTTTTACTTCATTGGAACCCTCTAACTCTGTATTCAATTGTATGTGCAATACAAGAGACACCCTCGCCGTCACGAGCACTTCAGGGATGATCCCACCTAGACTACCCCTGTCCAATGAGTACAGAGCGCGACTTTGGRATGATCGTCTGTGGATGAGGGAGCTGCAAAGGGCATTACGAGTCAATGTCAAAAAGATTCACTGCTCGTGCACAAAATGCCGAGGATGTAGAAGGCTGTTACTTTGGAACGTTCGCGAACACCTCATCCAAAATGGTAGACACCCGAATTGCAAGATTTGGCGAGGTCCTAGTACTCGAGACTCTTCTGATGAAAAGTGGGAGCAGCAGCTCTGGAGACCACGTGAAGAATCCACTGCGGAAGTTGATGCCGATGTCGATATTCAAGGAATGATCTAGCAAGCTGAGGACGAAGAGGAAGACCTAAACGGCTCACATGAGAAACTGCAGCGTGAGGTCAGCAATGCTTTTGCGATTGCTGACTCGATGCATGACGACCATATGAAACTTCACAAAGAAGATGCTACAGAGGTTGAAGAGTGTAGGGACAAACCAGAGCAGCCCGATATGGCAGCGGAGGACGCTATGCCTAACTCAAATTTAACGCTATAGCCCTGGAAGAGTCCATGGAGACACTGTATGAGGGCTCACGTTCTAGCAAGCTTGTGGCCACAGTGGTGCTCATGACTCTATGCACGGTGCATGGGATGAGCAATCATTGCGCTAATGAGCTTTTCAGCCTCCTGCACCAACATCTATTGCTCGAGGGCAATACATTGCCAAAAACATACTATGTGTGTGGCAAAGTCTCTCACAACAAAATTGTGTTCGTCATACAACATCATACACGCCTGTGAGAGAGGTTGTGTGCTGCCCGAAGTGTGTGTGGGGGGCAAGTACAGAGATGAAGACCGGCAATGCTGGCCGGTGAAGGTTCTTCGGCATTTTCCTATTATTCCACAACTGCAGCGACTTTACAGAAGACCAGTGATCTCAAAGTTGATGGTGTGGCACTTCGAGAATCAAAGCAACCGGGAGGAAGGAGATGGACTAGTGAGGCACCCTTGCGACTCAAAGGCATGGCAACATTTCCACGAGAACGTGGATTCAACTTTCTCAAGTGATCTCCGGAATGTGCACTTTGCATTAGCAGCAGACGGAGTCAACCCATTCAAGAAGAACTAGTCCTCGTGGTCCACATGACCCGTTCTACTGGTCAAATTGCAATTTTCCCCCATGGCTTTCCACAAAAGAGTTCTTTGTGTTGTTGACCCACCTCATTTCCGGGAAGCAATCCGTCACATTGGTGACATTTGATGTTTACTTGGAGCCAGTTGTGGAAGAGTTGCTAGAGTTGTGGGCTGGAATTGCGGGCTGGAGTTCCCGCGTATGACATTACAAAAGACTTGGGTTTCAGGACATTCCAATTGCATGCCATGCTACTGTAGACAATCCACGACTTTCCGCGCTACGGCACAATAGGAGGATTCTCTCATCAAGGTTATGTGGCTTGTCCATGGTGTGGTGGGGACTTAGGTGCTGAGCATTCAATAGATCTTGGCAAGTGTACTTACGGGAGGATGTGGCGGTGGCTGCCTTTTGAGCATCCGTACAGATCAAAAGAAATGAAAGACCATTTCAATGGAGTCGTTGAAGACCGTCCACCACTGAATGCCGTTACGAGGGAGGAACAAATGCAGTATGCATTGGAGTTTGAAGCGTGGAGAGTAGTAGGGAAAAGGGACAATGCATCTGGCAACCCGTGTAAGAGACATGGTGTGAAGAGACTTAGCAGTCTATATAAATTACCCTATTGGAAGGTGGAAAACACCAATCTTCCGACATTCAGGTGCAAATGGCAGTCACATGATAGGGAAGGGTTCACTCTAGTGAACGTACTGTCACTTAGAAGTAGTGAAGAAGTCGCGGTCGTCATTCTTGACTTCCGAGTAATTGATGATGCATCGCAATTTGTAGAATGTGTATGGTCTCTTTGAAGTGGTCTTTTGTGGCCTCTTCAGTTGGTATAAGCCGTTGTGTGCAGATTGCATGGTACTCCCTAGATCCTTTGAGGGTTTTTTTTTGTTATTTCAGAATACATTTCAATCTGCATGGTTTATCTTGTGACTGAGACCACATGCTATCCTAATACAGTGGAAGTCTAATTTCCTGGCATTATCTTCTCATTTGCCACCTTCTAGACGTCATGCATTGTGAAATGAATTTGGCAAAGAACTTTCTGAAGACCATTACAGGGAAGAAAGACACAGTGAAGGTTAGGAGGGACTTGCAACGCTAGAATGTGAGGAAGCACTTGTGGCTTACTCCTAACCTGCGCAAAGAAGGGAAGATGGTGAAGCCTAGAGCATCGTACGTGTTGTTGGAAGACGAGTTTGAAAAGTTTGTCCGCTGCGTGGAGTCGTTGAAGACACCTACTGGATTTTCTTCGGACTTAGGGAAGTGCATTCGGAAGAAGAACTTTGGTGGGCTCAAGTCCCATGATTACCACGTTTCAATGCAACAGGTATTGCCTCTTTCTCTCCGCGGTTTGATGCAACCAGGTTCACGCATGGCAATCATGAAAATGTGTAAGGTGTTTAGGCGCTTGTGCACAAAGGTTTACAATCCAGCGGACTTTCCATCACTGCAAGCTAACACGGCAAAAAGCATGGCCTTACTTGAGATTGAATTCCCACCATCATTCTTTGACATCATGACGCATCTTTGCTACCATCTTGTGAAAGAGTTGGACCTATATGGCCTTGTCAGTGCACGTTGGATGTATCTAGTTGAACTTTACATGAAATTTTTGAAGAATCACGTTCGAAATACCGCACGCCCCGAAGCGTGCATGGCGGAGGGATACCTAAAAGACGAATGGCTTGGCTTTGTTATGGAGTACTTGCATAGATTTGAGGCCACGCAGAGACATGTGTGGGATGAAGACGAAGAGTATGGTGATGCCGAGGAGGTCCTGCAAGGTGCAAGGAGAGCATATGTCATGACTCCCAAACTACGGGACATAGCGGACCAGTACGTGCTAACAAATGTAGCCATAATGCAAGATCTTTATGAGTAAGTGAATAAACCTAAATCTGTTCCTATGATTTCACTACATAGAGTACCTTGAAGTTGCTCATGAATTCTACTGAGGTTTTATAAAGAACAGAGGTTCCTAAGGTCTCATCCTAGTACCAAGTAAGTCATCATGTAGTCATTTCCTTGTCGTTCGCTCAGTACATTTCTGGAGTTCAACTTTCAGTTGACTCCGAGAAGTCCCATGGCAGTCATGTGYGCGTCCTTGAGCGCACAAGTGTCTACAAAGTTCTCGACAACAAATTCGTTTTTGGTAACCTCTTGCACAGATGCTTTCGAAGGTATCCAAGGTAGTCTGACACGGATTTCTTGTATGCGCACAGGACGTGGAGGGAAGAGGACCGCGCAAATCCATCCACTCCAGCACTAGCGGAATAGATATGCAACGCTGTATGGAATTTAGACATGGATTTGCGTGTACTAGAGGACCTGGACCGATTGTTGCTTAGCGTGAAGCCTTCTCAGAGAGCAATGCGGTATGCACAAATCACAGCTGTTGGCAACCACTTTCGTATGGACGATGAGACTACTACCCGGTTGGTAAGCTACAATAGCAGGGTTGCTTCCATGTTTGAATTGCCTTCTGACATTGTAGATGACGTCACCGTGAACTATATTGGAGTTTTGAAGGACATACTCCAATTAGATTATGGAGTAGTAAACACCCCTATCATTCTACTGCGGTGTGAGTGGGTGAAGCCCATCGATATAGAGGGAATCGTWCTTGTACGATGGACAATGCTGGCTTTTTTGTGGTGAACTTTTTGGCATAAATTGCCTCTCATGGCCAAGCCTTTCATTTTCCCTAGCCAAGCCACTCAAGTTTTCTTCTCCGATGTTGTAGAAAAGCCCGGATGGAAGGTTGTTTTACACAAAGAAGCTAGAGCAAAGCATGAAGTAGTGGAGACCACGGACGCCTTCATTAGCACAACGGTGGAGACTATACGGCTCTTAGCTCCTCGCAGGTGCCCTCTACCTCTGCAAACAATGAATTTGGTTGGGGCCATCAAATTGTCAGCTGAAGAGAACGTATTGGCCCAGGAGCCATGGTAGTGCAGTTAAGAAATCAGTGGTGTGACACTGCAATGTAGGTAGGTAGGCTGGCTGTTTGCAGAAAGTTATCCAGATGATGTGATTGAAGTTCTACTCGTCAAATTGTAGTCACATAGTGTTCCATAGTGCGTAGTTCAGCAATGTAGTAAAAATGACTAGTGCAGGATTTGTGAAGTCGCGTTGAAGTCATTCTATTGTAGTCATTGAAGTCATTCTATTGTATGAATACAGAGACAACGCAATCATCCACGTGCACCAGAAGAGTGACTTTGTAACTACGTACGGTCGACTTTTCATACCTCAGAGTAGGCAACTGTTAACCGAGTCAATCGCAGCACGCTAGACTATACCAGAGACTTGGCCTCATGTATTTTGGGGCACTTTCTGTCATTCCTTTCTAGCTTATTGTTCAAAGATTGAATCAATTATGTTGGCTGCCAAATTTCATGAAGAACCCTCCATATACAATTTCATGTAGACCCTTGCCCTTGGAAAGTTATCCCATGCCCTTGCAACAACCAAGCATGCATCACGAAGCCGATGGCAGGCAAGAAACTGGAAAGAAGATTACAAGAATTGAAGAAGATTCAAAGGGATTAACGGGGAACCAAGAAGACATCAAAGTTGAAAAGTAATTGCTCTCAATGAACATTCCACAAAAAATGGGAAAAAGGAAAGAAATTAGAAAATGGAAAGAAAAAAAATTAGAAAATGGAAAAAAAAAAAAATTAGAAAAAAAAAAAAAAAAAAATAGAAAATGGAAAAAATGGAAGAAATTAGAAAATGGAAAGACCAAAAAAATATTAGAAAATGGAAAAAAGAAAGAAATTAGAAAATGAAAAAAAAAAATTAGATAATGGAAAGACATAGGGAAGCTGTGGAACTAGTTAGTGTAAAGAAGTAAAAAAGCAATTAGCGATAAATTATGCATGATCACTTCAACAGACATAAATGTGACTTCGCAATATTACTACAAAAGTAAGGCCAAAGAGCATGTTTGCCACCCAGAAAGAAGGAAGACAAAAAAGGAACCAAAAAAAAATCTCACAAAGAAGCAAAGGAAGAGGGAACAAAAAGTGTTGTATACAAAGTAGAGAAGAAAAAAAATAGGTAGATCAAGTAAGTATAAAGAAAAAAAAATTAAAAAGAACGGAAGAACACAAAATACAATAAGGCAAACAGACCGGACAAAATACCCTTAAGTATATTACAAAATGACTCTAAACTTTGTATCCCACTCGGGTTGCATCATTGTATTCAACCATGACTCCCATCTATTTTAGAGTGGCCCTGTTTCCTTTTCTTCTCATTGCAACTTCGGAAGTAAAAAAAGAGTCCTAAAAACACGTCATCCATCTTTAAGGCTGCCTTAATAAGAAGCCCTCACAGGTGCTCTTTGACTCATTTTCTAGTGAAATTGAAGTTACACGCAGTCCCAATGTGTACGTGGTAGTCATATTGCAGTTACCTCAGGCACTTTGTTCTCCAGCGTCGTGTCCACGTCACTCTGTACAGGACCCTGTGAACAAAATATTGCAGATGAAAAAGGTTAGTCGTAGGAGTTTTGTTCTCCAAACGCGGGTTGCTACTCGAGAATGACTGTGCTAGTCATTTCACAGCCGCGTTGGTGCAATTAAGGAGCGGAAGACATTTTCTAGTCATTCCGGACACTCAGTCATTATTCTGCAGTCGCGTTTGTACCCAATTTCTTGTAGTGACATGAACAACCCAAATGATAGTAATAACCTCTGAAATGCACATTGGCCGGACATTTATAATGCGTCTTTCACAACAAGTGACAAAGCATGAAATGCAGGTTCAACAACCTAGAGTAAAAAACAACCAATACAGCTTGAATTACTAAACAAACAATGTTTATTCCAAATTGCAATGCCGGTCATATTCTAATTTATATATTCATGAAATAAACCACAGTGTTGTCYTTCCTTCAAAAAATTTACACAAATAAAGTTTTATCAAGAACATCCTAAGATTGATTAGCAAAGTATCAGATCTATAAATGTTCAATTACATGTATATATATATATGGATTTTCACGCACGTAGGTGTCAAAACCCTAAAGCCCCTCCTTAGATTGGATACAACTGCAAGTGGATATCAAAGACAATCTCMTGCAAAGTTCTACTCGTATGGAAAATCATCGTGTTGTAAATCAAAGAAGTAAAAAAATCGACAAATCAAACAAGTAAAGAAACCTATTTTGGCAATCTAAAGCATGGCAATAGATCACTTGTATGAGAAGCAAGGGTAGAGAGGGCACACGCATTTGTTATGTATTTTTTCTTTCCACATATATATATTTGAGTCTGGTAACAATGAGCACTATTAATAGCTCGAGGTTTAACATGAAATGTAAAGTGTTAGTATATCAAACTCTTGGTGAACAAGTAGATGAATGCTTATATAAAACGGGTATATTGAAGTAATTAGTGAGGTCATAATCAACACAACTAGTTCAAGGAACAAAATAAATTGGTGGATATATATTTAAATCTGAATACCATTTGTCTCGCACTYGGTTGCACAAAGACTTGTACTCTATGGTTTTGAAGCCCAGAGAATGAACAACAACATCTAAAAGTATTGTGATTTTGTTTTGACCAAAACAATGAGCTTTATACCAACAAATTTTAATATAGAGAGAAATAGATAAACATCTCCACTCAAATTGATGTTTACAAGTTGATTTACCACATCATCCTACATATATAGTCAATCAGCTTTATGCGCTTGCARTATCAAGTGTACCAAATCACATTCTAGTACCTATTCATTCATACCTAGCTAYTTGCTAAAGATTTTTCAAGGCAGGGGCATAGAATTCATTGTAGATACATATCACCTGAAGGAAGAAAAATACATATTGTTGGTTGTTGAAGCTTGAATCGCATCACACTAATTCCATAAAATTTGACGTCTCACTACAACCATGATTAGTACTTGCTAGCCGACACAAGAACATCAACAATTAAGTAGATTAATAAGGTCCAACTTATAGGTCTTGATAATCGATGCACTGTTGGACCTCCTTTCTTTCTAGAGTTCYTCATGATAAAACTCTCCTCTCCATTGTTTTCTTTGCCTTGGGAGAAATTTTCTTTGCATTCATCTGACATCATATTTTCAAGTGCTATTAGGAAGGATTTGTGTTTGTGTGCATTGTTTGTTAGCTCTATTCCATGATGTCGACAGTTGCGGTTACTTAATTCGTTCCTACCAATTTAATGCATACAAACAAGACTGCTAGACTTCTACCGCCGTTATTGCATATGTGCAAATTTAATATGAGCCGCCAAACCGGAAGCAGCTCATCATGTCCACGACTTGACGCAATAGGTTGTGCCTATAAGTTCGACATCAACTAAAAGAAGATGAATTGCTTGTCGTCAGTGTAAGGGAAAATAGATTTTCATGAACTGGCAGTAGGCGCTCACCGTATGCACCACAGTGGGGACCGTTCATTTGTCGGACCTTGCAGGAGAGCCTTCTTGTACTCTTGGAGTCTTCAATACTTTGCCCGATTTACACAATCTTCAGGCATAGCACCAAGCTCAAGGAAGGATCAAGTTCTATGGAAGAAGAGGCAGTTCCCACCAGCCCGCGTTATCTGAAGACCGCATATAAGTTGCTATGTCACAAGAATGTGGCGGAGGTTGCCAAAGATCTAGAGCTAGTGATGCGCATCAGGGCCAAGTTGTGAGTTCCATCTTTTCCTACTCTTTTGTGCATTCCATTTGGTATGCTTCAGAATTTGTGTGCTACTGTTCCTACAGTTCACACTGCAGGCAAGGATCGTGGTTGTAAAGGGAGGTGTCCATCAGTACCTATGCCTTCTTTTTTTCTAACGGCATGAATTTAGAGAAGTGTGCCTTGGGTACTACGCTCATGGTGCACTCAAAATTGTCAGAGAGCACAGGTTTGCTGGATTCTAGGGTTTTGTGCGGACATATAATTAATTTGGGTACTGTCTTTTGACAGCCGTCCTCCTTAGTCTTTCAGATATGTCCACGAAGTCATTACATGAAGTTGCTTGACTTCTACAACACTATAGTGAAGTCGTTTCTTAGTTGCGTAGTAGACATGTCGTAGTTGTCACTGGCAGTTCTCGTGAAACCATGGACTTTTCAAACCTATGTGTCCACGTGGAACTGCTTTTGTCACCCGGCTATTGAGTTTCATCTCTTGTAATGTTTGCCTAAACCCTAAGGCGTCCAATTGTTAGTGGTCTTCTTTTCTTGTTGTAAGAGCATCCTCTTTGTGCATATCATATCGATTTCCAGTGTCCTTGTTGCGGCCATCTCCTCGTGCCGGTCTATGTTTTCCTCATCAGAAGGGTTGGCCTGCATTTGATTTGGCGCAGGGACGAGGACAAGAGGAAGAAAGAGAAAGTGGACGTCACTATCCTCGGGAAGAAAAAAGAATTGGATCTGCTAGTTCCTATCTAGTGGGGCCTTCGACCACGCGTCGTCAAACATCGACATCTATGGAGATTGAGAGGAAATTGACGGGCGGTAGTGAGCAAAATGTCTAGCGGCCACGACTCCTCTTCCAAAGCCACGGAGTCCAATGACAAGGCCATTGCAGCAGGTATGCTCAAACTTGCAATAGCTTGTTCCCATATTGAAGAGGAATTCACCAAGAAGCCGGTTGGCGCGGGTACTTAGTTTCCACGCACCCTTGTCATGGTATTCAAGCTTAGGATTTAGCAATGTCAAATTCTGCATTGGGTTTTACCAAAGTGCCCATGGATTGTTATACTGTACTCGCAATTTGCTGTTGTTCTATTGACAATGTCTTCTCATAATTCAGCCGTGCAAACACTAAGTTGCATCGTGAATCCTAAACCCAACTTTTTTAAACCCTAAACCCTTACCTCTATGGCCATGTTCTCTGCGCAGATGAGAAGCGCTTTCAGAAGGACTCTAGTGACAATGACCTCCAATAGGAAAAATTGCTTATACAACAACAGGGAACACAAAGGAAGGGTCTGAGTATCAAGCAATCACCAGTGAAGGTTGATGGAGGGCACACATCCACACAAGGGATGCCATCGAGGGGAGGAAATTTTGGTGGGATTTGCCTATAGTACTAAATTTCGGGCTTTTTGGTTCTAAGAAGTCCTCTGATTTCTCTGGGTCAAACATGCAGACTACTTTGCTGTACGATGCTTCCTCATTGTGTATTTCCCTTCTGTTTTTTTAGCAAAGCCCAAGGACTCAAAATTTGCTGATGGCATGCAAGGGAGTTTGTGAAAGCAAGCTTGGATACCTAGAAGGTTTTATTCATGTGGGCCTCTCCGTTGTCCCCCTCTTTTCCATCTCATTGTYGATCATTTAGTAGATGTACTMARCCAAATTGTTCTCYRACAACAYTGTGGAGCTYACATSTATTGGTGCCAGTAATTCCAAGCACCGCATGTGTTGTATTATCACTCCTCGTGTATGAGCGGTGCAACCATCAAATTCCCTTTATTCATTTGGGAAGTTCTTGGAGGTTTGGAGTGTGACCATTGTGCTCTTTAGTAGTGTTGTAGTCGTCAATGAGTTTCGCTGTTGCATACCAGTCACGTAGTATTCTCGCCTTGACTTCAGAATGACTTTATAGAGGCATAGTAATCACTTACCTTATGTAGGGCTCTCAGTTGGTCTCGCAGATACTAAGCGTCGATGCTTTCTCCCTACAAGACGCTATGGAGTCCCTCAAGAAGGACGTCGACGTCAAGTTCAACCAAGTTTTGGCCACTTCAACGACGCAATCGGCAGCACTTGAAGACTTGCGGTCAATGTTCCAAAGCTACATGGGTATGCCACAGTACGGCGACGAGGGTAGCCCGTCCATCACGCAATTTGCCCTTGATAATCAAGGGTCTGGCGGTATGAAGGCACTGACCATAGCCAGAGTTCTTCCCAATTAAAGGCYGAAGGTAATCCCAATGGTGGACATGGTGGACAAACGTGGCGGGGCTGCTGAAGGCAAGCTACAGTCYAGAGGAAAACTTCCCAGCAAGCRGCCGCAGAAMTTGATYRCCAAGAAGGCARATGTGACGTTGTTGTCTCACTCAKATGTGCCGCCGTGTGACTTCAAATCCTCACCATGGTGGAAGGTGGYAGGGCGTTCTTTGAGTCCAACAGCACAAGCAGCACTGTTGGCGGATAATGAAGCAGCACCCTTGAATTTGCAAGTCTCCCTCAAGAAGACAATCTTCCACTCTTAGATGCCGTCATCTAGGACCCCCCTGCATGCCGTGGTGGCACCTTGTCCGATCAGGTGGCTGCGATTCATGCAAGTAACCCTGGCAATGGAGAAGGGACGTCCARCCGGAAGATGCTTGAGGAAGCTCTAGGCAATGGAGCTCTTTCGGAAAAAGACGGATAGTATAGCGGGAAGACGTTTGCAAGTCCACCGCCAGCCTTGTCCGCTGTCGGTGGCTAGCAGCAGAAGGCTTCAAGTGACATCTCCAACACAYGTCCAGAGAATGAAGTTGTAGCCAAGGGAGCGAACGTTGTGCAGAATTCTTTGTCATCCAGGGCTGCTGATGAGAGTCCTGCAAGCGTTGATAAATCAGCAGTTTTGGAGGAGGGAGAAATGGAGGCCTAGATGGATGCCGTTGTGGCAGGTGACATCCTAGCTACGCCGTCCAAGAAGCCCCGGAGGCCTATGAAGTCGCCATCAAAGGTAAAGGGCTCAACACATTTGGGGGAATGTGCATCGATTGAGGTGAAACCAATGAAGTTGTTGTCCGCCATTTTGATTGAGAGGAAAGGTGGGAGTAGTGAATTGCCTTCAAAGTTGCTTATTCTGAATCTCCACAAAATGCTAGTGGACAGTAGTTTGTGGTCTGTGAAGAGCCCAAACAATAGAATACGTCCGAGCACAGTCACACAAACGAGGAGAGTAGTCTTTCGACCTTGGTTGAAACCCTTTCTGGCCTAGTGTTTTGACCACTTCACAGTTGCATTTTGGGATAGGAACAATTCCTCCTACATGTCTGACGTTGTGCCAACCATACTGTCTAGTTTGAAGTCTAACCATGATCCAGTTCCCTTTTTTGTTTGGTCGAGTCAATCTACTTCGGTGCAAGTGGTCTCCAGTTTGCAGAAAACCTTGTAGGGGAAGAATTTGAGCACGCTTTATGCGCGTTGACCTGCCTTTAGCGCAATTAACACTTTCATAGTGGATAGTAAGAGTTCTAAGGCATAGTGCAACCGTAGCACAAACGTATTAATCAGTAATCTGTTTTATGTGAAGTGGCTCCAAACTTTGTCAGACGACAAGGATTACCTAAAGTGTTACCTCTGGCCGGTGTTAAAGGCATTATGGAAATGCTTGAACGTCAGTGCCTTCAGATCAAAATACCCCCAAGTTATGAACGAATCCATGACACAAATGCTATAGAAACGCAAAAGCAAAACTCTGTATGAATTTCTGGACCACTCAGAAGGTGAGGGGACTTGCAAAGCATGAGGGTGTGTTGTGATTGCATCCCCTCACCTTTAGTTTTTTATGATGTCTAATATGTGGTACGGTTGTATGCAGGGATGAGCACAAAAGCGGAAGAGCAACACCAAGGCAGCATTTGTCACAGAGAAGAAACGTAACGGGCCTTTGAAGAAGRTGCGGGCATTCCTTCGTTTCTCATTTTTTTTTTCCTCTTCATCTTAATTCATTGGTAGTCTCTTGAAAGTCTTGACGCCGCATACAACAATTAGGAGAGTATAATAATCATATAGAAGTGTTGGATGCACCATGAATTCTATTTGCAATGTAGATTGTGTAGTGCAGACGGTAGAGGTTCAACCTGCCTAAAACTGGAAATCCCTAAAACCTTTATAGTGGTATATGTTTTTGCCAATTGGTTGTTAATTAGGTGACTAGAGTGACTGAGGTTGAAGTGAAGATCCGCTCTCTGACTAGTTATGGCAAAATGAAGTAGTAGTTGTGGAATGTAAGACATTGCCCTGCAGTTTTGTGCATTTCAAGTTCAAGTCATTGACTCTATGTTTGTAGACATAGTTAGACAACTGTTAGACCTCTGCAGAGCTCACACTGCAGCACATTGAAGTTTTTAATTTCTTGTATGTTGCAATTCAACATTGGCGATGAAGTGTTTCTCATGAATCCTTGCGCAGTGCGTCAAAAAGTGGTGGTAGCCACCATCAACGGACTTGTAGGTGAATCTAAGTTCCACTTCAAGGAAATACTAGAGTCTTGGGTGAAGTGGACGTGGGTGACATCTTGCAGCTTGGTGTTCAGCTCATGTTCCTAAATGAAGATGCATGCCACGTTTTCATTCAACATGCTAAGGGGTTGGCTACAATTTGGGACCAGAAGCATATAAGACCTTGTATATGATTTGTCGTTCCTCTACATGGTTTTGTCATTGAGGAACAAGGACTAGGGCGTTCTACAAGAGCGTGTAGAAGTGTACATGAAGATGTCTTGGAAGACCCACCTTCTCTAGACTCCTCTGTAAATACAGGTCTTCATTCCTGACTTTTTTTCTCTCGCATGTGGGTGGTGATTATGGTAAGGAGTTTGATTTGAACTGTAATTGTCCTTGTTAGGTTGCACTGTCTTAGTAGTGTTAGGACGAAGTTCAATTTTTGTATAGGCTCTTGCAACATGCGTTCTCTGAATACATTTGCACCCGTTGTCTATGTCTTTGCATGCCTGCCTATATATTTGTGAACCCATCGGTATTCTTAGAGTGCAAGCATTCCCGATCAATAATTGCACGGGCACTAAAGTGAGTCAGCAATCATATTCAATGACTACACGTCCACTTCAGGAGTAATTTGCAATGACTAATAAATGACTAATCTCCAATGTATCACAAGCACGGCAAGACTCCACAATGACTCTATAATAACTTCCCATGTTGATATCCATGTCAGTGTATAACGGGTCCAACATTACTAGAGAATGACTGCATAACGACTTGCCATGTGGACGTCCATGTCTGATTTTGGGGAGGTCTACTGTCACTCCAAAATGACTTGCAAATGACATGACACCTGGATGTCCATGTCAAATATAGAAGGGGTCACCCACAACTACGGCATGACTCAAGAATGACTATACACGAAGATGTCCACGTCAGAGTCTAAGTAGGTCTATGCTATCCACACAGCTGTTGCATAGCCATTTCCTTCAAGCTCCTTTTCTTTATCTCTTAAAGATTGCGCTTTTACATCTATTACTACATCCAAGTCCTAAGTAGATGGTGATAATACGGCTGCAGTCATTTGTACCCGTGACTTGTCCACAATGACTCCAGGCACCCCAAGGTGCGTCTTAGTCATTTGTGTCCAAAATGACTTTTGTGCAGTCATTCTTTGAAGTCATATATGCACCCAATTTTTTGTAGTGCCATCTCTCAGATTTCTTACTTCCAGATTTGTTTCTGGATGCGCTAGCTGCCGGGAAAAGAAAGGATAGGACTCTAGAATAAAAAAACAAGGAGAAAGACTATACCAACCAATACACCCGGTTCTCAGATCAATTTGGACTCAACACCAGGATCGAGTCCAGGCATCCCGATTTTTGGCTTTGAGGGGGAACGGGATCAAAGCTTAAACAAAATATTGGAGCAGATGGAACCCGTTACTAAGAGTCTCACAGTAGGATCTATAGTGTAAGATAGGATTGTCGTACATGTAATCTAGGCGTAAGTATCTTCACAGTACTGAATACTGTAAGTTGACATGGAAAAGCGTCCCAAGAAATTCCAATATGTCGTAAGCTCAAATTATCCGGATTTACTCTCTTTCACCAATTCTTCATCCTTTCCACTCTTTTCCAAATCCTATGTCTATCCGGATTAAAATCCGGATCCATCCATTTCCGATTCCGGTTATTCTTTCTTTTACTCGTAGGTTTTTAATTCCTCTGTTTTACCATTAGAGGGTCCACCCTTGGTTGTATAAACGGGTGGGGATTCACCACTTGTTTTACTTTCCCTTTCCTTCTCTCTTTCAAAACACAAACACCTACAGATTCATAAATTGTAATGACTTGATCCGGAAAATTCCCTCACAACTAGCCGGATGGCCTATCTAGAAAGCAAGTCACTTAGGGTTGTGTCCATCTTTCCTCACTACAACGTCAGATCAAGAGATACTTGGGTTCCAACTTGGGATTGTTCTCTAGAGGGTAGACCAATCCAGTGGTTGACAGACCTTCCGATACGTGGGGATTTTCAACGATAATTGCTTATCTCCGCATGGAATCGACTAGATTTCGGAATTGCATCCACACCACTTTTCCTTACCGGATTACTGATTTGGTAATTTAAAGGTACCACGCGCAAGACCTCTTTTGCAACTCCAATCCCTTAGTACGAACGTTCCTACAAAAAGACAGACCTCGTTTCCTCCAGTTTCGGAGTCTTCCTCTTCTCACTTCCGTCTTATCCGTTTGTAGTCAAGTGAAACATACAAGGCAGAACACTCTCACAATTGAAGGTGAAAACTAGGATATGCATTGATGGTTTTAGATTAAATCCAGGAAAGTACACAATATATACTTTAAAAATACTAGGCTGGAATGGGAGGGCAAAAGCCTGCCCGTCTTTAAAAACTATAATCCAAAATTGAAAATCAACCACTCGAAAACCCAGGCACCCAATCAAATGACCCGCTAAGATCCCCGGAAGATCAGATTGAAAGCCTAAAAATAAGAATCCGCATCTGGGCCCAAGCTCAAAAAATCGTTTCGGATCTAAAACAAAATCCGAATCTAACCGGAAAACTAAAACTAACTATCTGCTATCCTTTCTTTATCTTCTCTAGAGCGTTCCAAATATAACTTGCTGAAACCTTGATTCCGCCTTGCACGGGAGTCGTTACCGAGGTCAAAACTGGAGTTGTCCTTGCTGCTTCCCGGGTCAGAATCTTCCGGTTTACGGGTGGAGGTGAGTCATCATTTGTATCATCGTCGCTTTCAAACTCATCCTCTTCCGACTTATCGATGATCCGGGTTTACGGGTGGAAGCATGGGCGGATGTTTACAAGTTTCCAAAATAGGGGCTCGGACTTGCTTCCTGGATGGATAAGTATTCGGTCGGGAAGTTCATCAATCTGGCCCATTCAAAGGAGGGTTTAGCTATTGCGGACTGTGCAGTCGTGAGGCATAGGAGGGTTCTGCAATTTCTCATTCTGATCCTCTATCCGGATAAGCCGACCAGGATTACGGTTACGGTGGCAAACACCATTTTTGGAGCGATGGAGGAAAGAGTAGTACACGAGGGGAAGGTGATTTCCAACGTCGTCAGCAAGTTGGCGGATCATGTGGTAAAGGCTAAGCAGATTCCAATCAACGTTTACCTTTTCCACATGTATCATCAACATAAGGTGTTGAAGCCGGGCAAGGTGGTGGAGTATGATACCGGATGTGAAATCCTCAACAAAGCTCCAAACTGAAAACGAGCTGAAGCAGCACATATTGGACAAGGAGGAGATCGAGTGGGTGAAATCCCTTAAAGACAAGAGGGAGAAGCGGAAGCGGAAGTTGACCAATCTAGCTTCCCGGAAGCCCCATACGGAGAGCATTCCGAAAGAACTCTCAAGAAGGACCACACCTGCAACCCAGCTGGACAAGTTCTATGAGTCCAGAATCCAATGGGTGGAGCAGGCGAAGCAGTACATCAACACGTACGCCGGCATACTACTCGAAGTGATGGAGGAGTTGGATTGTGAGCCGGGTGAGTTGATTCAGGCCATCCGGAAGAGACCTACTCCGGAAACTTTACGGGTACGGAAGGAAGAGATTCAACGTATCCGGAAGGAGGGAGAGGACATCCAGAACCGGGTCAATTGGCTAAAAGGAGAGCTGGCAGCATCCAAGAAAAGAGAGAAGGAAGCCCTACACCTAGTGAAAGGATTGTACCGACTGGTGGCAGAACCGGCGGACACCATCAAGTGTTTTTTGTTTTTAAGGGTGAGCAGGCTGTTGCCCTCCCATTCCATTCTAGCATTTTCCAGTATCTATTTGTACTTCCCTCAATTTAAATTTGAAGCCATCAGTGCGTGTACTAGTTTTATCTTCAACTGTGAGAGTGTTTGACTTGTATATTCCACTTGAGTATGGACGGATGAGGCAGAATTGAGAAGAGGGGAAATCCGGAACTGAAGAATTTGGGTCAGTTTATGTGTGAACGTTTGTACCGAGGTGTAGAATTGTGAAAGAGGTCTTGCGCGTGGTGCCTTTGAAATACCGAAACAGCAATCTGGTGTGTAAGTGGCGAGGTTGCAATTCCGGAATCTAGACAGTTCCGTGCGGAGATCAGCGACCACCAATGGAAATCCCCACACATCAGAAGGTCTGCTAGCCACTGAAACAATCTAAGCTTCTAGAGAGCAATCCCAAGACGGGTTCTAGGTGTCTCCTGCTCTGTCGTTGTGGTGAAGAGAACTAGAAACAGCTCTGAATGACCTGCTACTCGGATAGGCCATCCGAATAATTGTGAGAGTATTTCCGGATTGACTTACTGCTACACATCATTTTGTGGGTATTTGTGTGCATTGGAGAGGAGAGAGTGTAAGGAAAACAAGTTAGTTCCTACCCCTTAAAACAATCAAAGGCAACCCTCTGATGGTAAAACAGAGGCATTACAAACCAATCTATTGAGTAACCGGAAACCGAAAAGAGATTGATTCGAAATCCAATCCGGATAAACGTAAGTTCAGGAAAAGAGTGGAAAGAGTGAAGAATTGACAAAATAGGGTAAGTCCAGATAATTTGAGCTTGCAATGACATACTAGAGTCTTCCGGGACAATACTCCGTGTCAACTTACAGTATTCAATGCTGTAAGGATACTTACGCCTAGATTATGCGTACGACAGCCGCCGGATCAATCCGGCACAGCCCATCTTGGCCAGATCTTCCTCTAGCTCCTTTCGGACATGTTCTTCCTTTGGATAGATCGGTGAGACCATTCAGGCTATAACCGTATTCCTTTGGTGGCTACTTTTCGCCATAGAACTCCTAGTAGTATGAGCCCGATCCATGCGGATTCACAAACTCTATTGTAGCGATCACTAACTCACCACACTTTCTCTCAACTATACGAGCGTAGAAAAATTCCGTAGAGAAAAAGAGAAATGAAGAAAATAGTGAATCGTTCAAGTACCCGTCACCCCGGCAACAATCCTGAAATGAGCCGTTTACCCGTAACGCTGACCTAGATCCGTAGGTCGAGCCTATATATCATAGGTCTATGAAATCCGGTTTTGTCCCGGTTTCCAGATCCTCTGTGGACTTGTGATTACGGAATTTCCGTAATACCCTAACTATTTCCGGAAAGTAGTCAACTTCTTCCATAAATGTTTCTGCTTCCAAYTCTCGATAATAACATAAAATATTTGAAAATCTACACCTATCTAATTGCTATCCTATCCTAACTAATTCCGTTCACGTAATACGGCCTTCGACAAGGATTGTGCTTTTAGTTAGAAAGGTTAGAGCGGAATCGGATTCAGATTCGGTCTAGCAGTGTTAGGAAGGTCCATAAATCTAGCCAAGAAAGTGGAGGACATTTGTGGGCCCTTTTTGCCTTCTTACACTTTTGGATTTTTATATATAAACCAGCCCCTGCGAGGAGAGTTGGAAGTCTTTTTTCTACAAACTTCTCGTGTCTTCTACTTGCTTTCTCGTTGTGTGTCTCCCCTGAGCGTGGCAGGGCTATACAATGAGGAATTAGGAGGGCGTGATCCGGTTTGTGAATGATTTCTCCCCTTGGTATCTCATTTTTGATTCTAAGTGCATGTAAGTAGGTAGCAAAGCAATGTGAGTGAACTTCAGTTCCTCAGTACATCTAGAGTTTTGAGTTCCGGGTGAGAAAGCGTTTGTTAGGCTAGGCGGATAGGGAGGGATTCTTTAGTCGCACTAGAACTCCTAGGTGGAAAATTGAGTTGAGTATTCGATCTCTTATAAGGTCTCACCACCCTAATTGATAAACGGAAGAGCTTTAGTAAATGCTGGAATGGACGGGTGCACTTATGACCACCTAAGCTTTGCACAAATAGGAGGCGGCATCAAGGTCGTTGTAGTATGAGAGGATCGTACGGAGGATCTCTATGTGACCTGCAATCCGGATTGCCGTCTAGATTGTTGTGAGGGGCCAAACCGAATTCGGATTAGCTTAGAAGATTAGAGAATAGGATGGTGAATCTTCAACCACTATAAGTCACAGAAGGAGTGGTGGGTCTACCACTCTCAATGGTAAGCGGTGATCCCTCTGATGGTGAAACAGAGGTAAAACCAAAGCGGATAGAAGTAAGTATATATGTGGATAGTCAGGAATAAATTGGTCTTGGGGGATACCTAGGACTGGGAGTATAAGATCCTAGGGTTGTGGTAACTTTACAAACCAGATAAGTTAGCAAGACTAGAAGGTTGGAGAAATCCGGTCAACAATTTTTTGGGTGTTTTGGTGTTTCCGGTTTTAGATTCAGGACCAAAAAGTAGGATTCGGATACTGATTGCACTTAAGCGCTTCATAGAGTTAGATACTTCAGAGGATCTCGTGGGTTTGATCTTTAGAGTCACTTAGTTATACTCTAGAGCAATTTTTGTGAGTATAACGGGGAATTTACTTGCCCTAAGCTACGACAGCCTTGAAGCCAACGTGTCACCTCGTATTTTAAGTATAAGTCTCTTCTAAAAATTGTCAACTTGATTTTGCAAGTAGAAATGTCCAATCCTTCCCATCTCTTTTAATTTTGAAGTCAATGTCCTCAGTCCTACGTGTCTATTCATAATTTTCAAGTTAACGCACAAATTGTATATCTCTATGTACTCTACAATCCTATGCCTCTCATGGAATGTCTCCCTAATTTTGTGGACTTCATAATTTGTTGTCTATAAACTTGGCATGATTGCTTCAAGAGACTTATATATTATCGAATGAAATTTCATCCACTTCTAATTCTATACAGTGAAAATGTCTTTGATTTGGAATGAAGTATGGTGCAAGAGGATGTGAAGTGTAAAGATTCATAACCTTGAAAGCATGAATAAAAATTGCTATAATCTTATTATCTAAAAAAAATATAAATTTTTTTCATCTTATTTATGATTTAGAGTTTGCATTTAGGGTAACAAATACCACCTATATTTCTTCAAGCACTTAGTAATAGAAAATGCCTTTTCTAAATTTAGCTCAATTGCATACAATGAGTATTTGGGGAATGTAAATAAAAGTCTACACAGGCATTTCAAGAACTGCAACACATTACAACGACAATGACTTGAACTTGCCTTATAAAAATAAAATAAAAATAAAAATAAATTGTTTACTTGGCTGTGAAGGTTCATCTCAAGGCATGCCCATGTGTTTCTACTCTCCARAAATCTAATYAAATTGGAGTAGATAGCATCCCTTCATCCATGTTTTTGACGTCCTTGTCTTTATATTTGTAGTCGATTTGATTTGAATTCATTCAAAGTGCAATTCTTCCTTTTCTATTCCTCAAGTAGAAGAAAGNGTTAACGCACAAATTGTATATCTCTATGTACTCTACAATCCTATGCCTCTCATGGAATGTCTCCCTAATTTTGTGGACTTCATAATTTGTTGTCTATAAACTTGGCATGATTGCTTCAAGAGACTTATATATTATTGAATGAAATTTCATCCACTTCTAATTCTATACAGTGAAAATGTCTTTGATTTGGAATGAAGTATGGTGCAAGAGGATGTGAAGTGTAAAGATTTATAACCTTGAAAGCATGAATAAAAATTGCTATAATCTTATTATCTAAAAAAAATATAAATTTTTTTCATCTTATTTATGATTTAGAGTTTGCATTTAGGGTAACAAATACCACCTATATTTCTTCAAGCACTTAGTAATAGAAAATGCCTTTTCTAAATTTRGCTCAATTGCATACAATGAGTATTTGGGGAATGTAAATAAAAGTCTACACAGGCATTTCAAGAAYTGCAACACATTACAACGACAATGACTTGMACTTGCCTTATAAAAATAAAATAAAAATAAAAATAAATTGTTTACTTGGCTGTGAAGGTTCATCTCAAGGCATGCCCATGTGTTTCTACTCTCCAGAAATCTAATCAAATTGGAGTAGATAGCATCCCTTCATCCATGTTTTTGACGTCCTTGTCTTTATATTTGTAGTCGATTTGATTTGAATTCATTCAAAGTGCAATTCTTCCTTTTCTATTCCTCAAGTAGAAGAAAGWATATATAAAAYTCTACACTTGTAGGCTATARAACAAGAGGCCAGRTCATGTTTAAGCGATTGTCCTACCAAAGTTTAGTTTCTTTGAAGTTGTACTTCCCACAATGGCATATTCACTATGGAAAGATGGCATACATGKTATTGAATGAGTAAAATAMAAATAGCTCAATTGTGTGGAAAGTGACTTCTAAGAAGTAATCATGTAAGTATACTTYAAATAATGCACGCATGAACTACAGAAGGACTGAAGTCATTTGAAGCTAAGGCACAACCTCTAYACGCAAGATGAAGAGATGAAAGGCTCTAGAACTCATTTCTTGTTTGCTATGGACCTTAMATCAAATGTAATGTAACTGTACAAACTGAGAAGAAGGAATGAAATTGCTAGGTGATTACAATTGTGGTGCCCTCCTTTAGTCCTTCATTTTGTCTGGCTATTATATTCACAGACATTTCTTGCATTGCATCCAAGTTGGTTGCTCTAGCAGATCCTTCCCCGCTCCCATCTATTGTAATAAAACAAAGTGCTTTGCAAAGATCTATTGGTGCGGACTAACATGTCTTAGACGTGACTTTCTTGTCTYGGGTCATTCTAGATCTCCACATTTCTTTTAAAGATGAGAAATACAATGACCTACTCCTTCTCACAACGTACTAGGAATAGACGTGCCCAAGTTCTCTACAAGCATGAGCAAGATGACTACAACAAATCTAGCACTTTGCAGTCCTGYGAGTACTTAGAACCGGAGCAATGCAATGGMTAGAGCTTGGAGCAATGGCTTCTATTTRTAATGTTTAAARGATTGGTGTGGAAGCTTACAATATTGCATTCAAAAACACATTGATCACAAAGGCTTGTTCAAGCAGTGATAAAGTGGAAATTAATCTATTTTGGTGCATCGTAAACAATCAGAGTTCAACGCAAGTGAATCTAAATGAAAATCTGACACATTCCGCGAACTTCAATGTCGTCCAGGAGGCGGACGCCATGAATTTATTGATCTTCTAAAGATAGGTGCTCTGAATGCCGTGGAAGGCAACAAAGGACAAGGCTACAATGGTCAGTCTTGGCACGAGATGACATTTAGTGTAAATGAAAATAGGATGGCTAGGAGGGCATTACTTAGTGCTTGAAAATGGTAGCTACTAACAATAATTTTGTATTTCTAGATTGCACTGCATGTTAGTACGTACTTAGTTTAGATGGCGGCACATGATGGTAGGGTAATGCAAGTGGATGGTGGCGGAGGGCTTGTCAGAAATGGATTCTAAGATCTATTTTTAAAGATGGGCTTAAGTGCTAAGCCAACTATGAGCACTATAATACAGTCTTCTGTAACGGACGATAATGAACCATTTGAAGCCTTTGAAATTCTACTTGTCTCCATCCCATGCTTCAGATTGCAAGTCTTCATTTTCATTACTCTGTGCAGAAGTTTTCAAGGTGGCTTGCCTTTGAATAGAAGGTCATGAGATACCTCTTCTATTTCCAATAGAGGATGGAGAATGTGCTAGAGTTCATAGTCACCTTCTCCATGTTCAATTTAGATTTGTAGAGTCCTCCATCTATGGTAAAGAGAAAAGAATGTTAGAGGTAGGAAAGGTAAAAGAATTTGTCCCTGTTGTGAAATCTACGGAAGAGGAAGACCATTGCTGGTATTTTTCTCTTGGGCTCTATAGTGCCTTGGGGAGATCACTCCTTATTATTTTAGGTATACACTTGAGTGAAGAGGTTATTTGATGTAGGGCTATTTACCTTGATTGTTGTATTTAAGATGACCCTATTATTACATAAAAAAATATTGTGAGCATATTTTCAATACCCTATAATTTTTTATAAATTCTTTAAATGTTTTTTATAGTTGGGCTAGTTTACATCTAAAACTCATATGTCCAATTTTTTCATGTACATACACAATATACACTATAAGACCAATGTCTTACATTTATACTTAATTTTTTTGATATATGAGTTGCTAGTTCCATAATGCAATGTCACATAATAATAATAATAATAATATATAAGAATGTGCAATTCAACCCTAGTTTTGGATGTTTCTAAAGTCTAAGCCATGTATTTTAATCAATCTAGTATAGAAAAGAACATGCGACATTACATGAGCATCAAACAATCATGACATTCAAACCAAGTATGAACCTTTGAAATTCTACTTGTCTCCATCCCATGCTTCAGATTGCAAGTCTTCATTTTCATTACTCTGTGCAGAAGTTTTCAAGGTGGCTTGCCTTTGAATAGAAGGTCATGAGATACCTCTTCTATTTCCAATAGAGGATGGAGAACGTGCTAGAGTTCATAGTCACCTTCTCCATGTTCAATTTAGATTTGTAGAGTCCTCCATCTATGGTAAAGAGAAAAGAATGTTAGAGGTAGGAAAGGTAAAAGAATTTGTCCCTGTTGTGAAATCTACGGAAGAGGAAGACCATTGCTGGTATTTTTCTCTTGGGCTCTATAGTGCCTTGGGGAGATCACTCCTTATTATTTTAGGTATACACTTGAGTGAAGAGGTTATTTGATGTAGGGCTATTTACCTTGATTGTTGTATTTAAGATGACCCTATTATTACATAAAAAAATATTGTGAGCATATTTTCAATACCCTATAATTTTTTATAAATTCTTTAAATGTTTTTTATAGTTGGGCTAGTTTACATCTAAAACTCATATGTCCAATTTTTTCATGTACATACACAATATACACTATAAGACCAATGTCTTACATTTATACTTAATTTTTTTGATATATGAGTTGCTAGTTCCATAATGCAATGTCACATAATAATAATAATAATAATATATAAGAATGTGCAATTCAACCCTAGTTTTGGATGTTTCTAAAGTCTAAGCCATGTATTTTAATCAATCTAGTATAGAAAAGAACATGCGACATTACATGAGCATCAAACAATCATGACATTCAAACCAAGTATGAAGACTTGTCATTGTTTTAAGTTGATTGTTCTTTGAATGTTTGTCATTTTCATTGTTTTAAGACTTCACACAATATAAAAAACGTTAGAAAAGCAGTAACATGAATCCCCCAAAAGCAATATCATCAATCTAATAACCAAAGCAAGTCCTATTCGCCTTATACTGAAACACAACTCCAATAAAAYAGTGAGATAGCTARTCTAAAGTCCTCACTAACCCTATGCCCCATAGGAGTGAAGGTACCTCCAAACCTAAAACATTTCTTTAATGGATCTTTATAGGAAAAAAATMCTTTGTCATACATCCTTCCACTATAAGAAAATAGAGGTATTAATGACTTGTTCACAATGACTTCACCAACAACAATGATTGTAAAATAGTCATTTTGCAATCATTTTGCAATCATTGTTGTTGTTGTTGCAGTCATTGTGGACAAGTCATTTATATCCCTATTTTTTTGTAGTGTTCATTGTAGATTTACAAATCAACGTTTTTTTCTTAGAATAATAGATTCTTAGATGCCCTTGCATTGTTGAAATATTGACACTTTTATAGACAAGCTGAAATGATCTAACAATAGTGACAAATTGATAGAAGAGATCCCCAACATTTATTGGATTGTGCACATTTTATCATCCACACAAAATTATTTGTCTACACTTATAGTCACTATACTATAAAAAAATTGTAGAACTCCTATCTGTCAAGGCTAACTTATTAATAAAGATTCCTACTATATGATGTTTTTACATATCCTATTTTATATATATTAGAGTATGTAGCATTTCATAGACCCTACAGTAGCTCTGAAAATTATATAAAATTTTTTCCCTTTGAATTAAATGAACCCTATCTTTTAACTCACGTAGTTTTCCAAAAAATCGAGAGTGATCTCCCTGGGTATTGTGCATATGGACTTCCTCTTCGCATGCTAGGTTCTTCCATTCAAATTTTGAGTTGCCATTCGGATACTTCAACAATAGATATGCCATATGCAGTACACGCRAATTCACCTAGTAGAAGTCCTCAAGTTTCTTTGGTTATTCTTAAGCCTTCATTGCTTTGAGCTATGAAGGTAGAGAAACTAGATCCAATCGTAGGAATGTCTAGAAAATTGGAAGGAGAGAATCCTAAAATGACCCAAAACAGTCCAAGACATTCTATTGGAACTAAAACCAGMAAAAGGTCCCTACTGAATACTACGTTTGGAAGTCCATCAAATAGTTAATTGCAGTCATCATTGTTGCGTCCTTTGTTTCATCCCTATCCAAATGAAAAAGTAAGTATAGTGGATTGTTTGAAAAGATTATCTAGCATGCATCAATCATAAAACAAATTGTATACAATGGATTTGAGTGTCATGATGCACCAACTTGTTCCATTTCTTTGGGCAGTTTTTGATGGAGCTATCATTTTTGAAATACTGCCATGCTACTCCACTTTGTTATCATCAGCGGCACAGAGCTTGGAAGAAATGGACAAGCGCTATGATGGACACCCGTGGTGTAGGCTTGTCACCGTCAACATCAACAACTCCACCAACTTGAAGTTTTGTTAGTCCCTTTGAGCCGTCCATTTTGCTTGTGTGAACCCAAAATGTAATTATTTAAATCACTATAAGAAACCCGCGTTTTAGTTGATGTAGATAAATTTTATCAGACGGATTTTTGTGGACATCAAAGGGGACGTATCGTGTTTTTATGTCATCAAAAACATTTAATGTAATATCAATGGTGACATAAAAACACGATACATTACCTTCAATGTCCACAAAAATCCGTCTGATAAAATTTGTCCACATCAACTAAAACGCGGGTTTCTTGTAGTAAATAGAGCTTCCAAGAAGAACAAAACAAAGTGGAGTGGCTTCACAGCAATTCCTTTTGCGATCATGGACGGCCCTTCCAAAGACTGTACCCTAGTTTGTTGGGTGTGTAGGAAACCACCTTCTTGTCTTAGCCCATGCAATGCTAGGATATACTATTTTTTCAATGACAATCCAAAAATGACTAAGGCCGCTATTTACTTTGGAGAGTACAACCACCYGGTTGCAAARGGCATGTATAGAGATTCTTCAACTGAAATTTATAAACTTATTGAAGAGCAAGTGGCTAGAACACCRACWGCCACAAACTCAGCGATTGCTCTCTCCGCCAATAAAGACTTCTTGACCAATTATTTATTTCACAACAAAGACGGAGAAAAGAAGATATTGAACAGGGAAGAAATGGAGGAGGTTATGGAAAGCTTCCAATATCTCAGTAGTCCAAATATACAAAACGTGATCTCCTCTTTCTACTCAAACAATTGAAGAGGGATAATTGACAACACTATGACCATGAAAGAGTCAAAGTTTGAATTCATACACGATAGCGTCTTCCTAGGCCAAGGAAAGAAGAAGGTTTATATCTTCAAAATGCTCATTGAAGGACCCAAAAGTAGAGTGGACCTTATAAAGCACATGCAACCARGTRGTAATTAGYAGAACGCGTGGTTGACATTTGATCAYGTGAAGCGCATAAAAGAGTGGACCACAATGGCTTAYCATRTATGTGATGCTCAGTACAAAAAGGTGATGACTATTGCAATGTGCGATTTGCAGTCCAAAGATACCAAGGTGCAAATACAATTTTGGAAGAGCTTAAACACTGTCGTGGAGCGACTTGGAGTAGTTAATCCAAATTTTAAAGGATTCATGGAAGATAGCGCTATGGCCAATTGGAATGCGTTTCGTATTGTCTATGGTAGTAGATCTGCCAATGAAGAAATGGAGAATCGTGAAAGGACCTCTTTGTTGCATTGGAGTAGTTCCCTTTATAAACATAGCCAAAAGTACATCAAGCAAGCACTGCAATATCAACATATTTGTCTAAGCAAGCAATACAAAGACTCTAAGAATATGGATGAAGTAGAGATACCAGGGTTGTTAGCGTGCGAGCCTATGAGCTTGTGAACAAGAAAATTTTGGCAGGATTAAAAAGGTGACGGACCTATGACCGCGGATATGTTGAAGTTATTTTTTTGGACATGTAATTCATTTTTTCAAATTTTAAGTTACTCACAATTTTTTTTTAAATGCTAGCAATATTTGAATTTCAGTGAATCACTATTTCTATGTTTTATCCCTCCATGTGGCATTTTTCACACCRTACTTTTTATTAAGGCCCGGTTTACATTTGGGGCCGGATTGAAGGCCAGCCGGAACTCTCCAAGTTTGAACCAATAGGATCACTCAATTTCTCCAAATCCGGCCCAAGGGCTTTATACTTTGGGCCGGACGGAACTACAACTAATCCTACGTGTCGCATTAGGTGGCATGGTTTTGGCGCCAAACCATCCGGCCCCAAGGGAGCAATCGGGCCAAGGTTTTTGGTGGCTGGAATTCCCACCTAGGGCTGGATTGGGCTCCTCCGTTGGATTAAAGAAATCTCCACCTACAAATGTAAAGTTTTTTTTATTTCTATTTTTTACATGCTTATAATCATTATATGTGAGCTTAAGAATTTCCTCCCATCTAGAAAGCTGAATTTTTGGGAGCACAGAGAATGAGTCAAAATAAATAAATCTATAAACTAGCCATTTGAACTGATTTAGTTAATGTTTGTTTCTGCTACATCAGTGCACACAATATTATGTACAATTGAAATTAAATAACATGAGTTGTTTGATTTAAATTATTTTAGTTTTCTAAACTAAACTAAAAATTAAATCAATTATCATACTTGCAAAATACTTTTAGTAGAAATTAATATTATTGATATAACCTCATATAACAACCTTATATTTCTACCATATATATTTTTATTGGTATAGGATTAAAGACCTTTTAATTACCAAAGCAAATTTTAGCTTCTTAGTTGATCAATTTTTTCATTTAATTCAGCTCCTCATTTAATTTTTTAGTTAATTAGCTTTTCAGTTAATTTTTTCAATTAATTTAGCTGAATTTTTTTTTTCCTATTGAGGACATAACTAACATGCAAAGAATATAATATTTATTTCTRCTCTATTGTRCACAATTTTACATACAATWGTTCTTAACATGAGATGTTCATWTGGTACATGCTTATRAATTARRTTTTTGATACATTTCTTATTCAACTACATTGTACAAATACAATTCTCTAAATTGACCTCATTGTTGATTGTTGAAGTTATGCCACAAACTGTGACATTTGTGAAATGATGTGTGCTTTTACCAATTCTATTTTTGAAATAGAAAAAATAAGAATAGAAAGGAAAAGGTAAAGAAAATGATCAAACTTTTTTTTTAAATAAAAGAAAGAGGAAAAACAAAGTTAAATAAACAAAACCTTTTTTTTAAATAGGAAAGAAAGGAAGGGAAAGATAAACATGCATGTTTTCATATTTTTTTAATTGAGCATTGAAAAAATCCAAGAGCACATGAAATGGAAATTGGGCCTTAGAATTTGGCCTAAGGGCTTTACATTAACTGGGACCGGATGGAAAACTAGGGCCAAATTGAAGGCCGGATTGAAGGCAAATCCGGCCGGCCTTCCATCCGGCCTCAGGCCTAATGTAAATCCGGCCTAAGTCTGTATTGTTTGTATCAATATATTTTTCTTTTGACTATCATTTTTTTCCTTAAGATTTTTTGGTAAGTATAATATATTTTATTTCACATCCAATTTTTTTGTTAAAGAACTTCAATGGATACTCTATGTCAATTCACGTCCAAAAATGCAACAATGTAAAGATAAATGAATCACATCCGAGATGTAGCCATAAAACAAATGTGCAAATCCAATCATAAATAAAGTGAACACATAATATTTTGACTCATGAGATATGTCAATTTCATGAGTCTAAGTTGTTGTGGACTCGGTTGCAGAATCCTTGTTGGTAGATGACTCTAAAGTCTCTCTACCCTCGGATGTTGATCCATCTATAAACTCTAAAATATTTAATGCATATGTATCTTTACAACATTTTGGCTTTGAGCAACCAAAATCCACAAAGGCCAATGCCATCTGCTTGGCATAAACTGGAAGATCAAAAGTTTTCTCCGGACTAAAGGAAAGACTTTGTTTCTTCATCATCAATCCTCAATGGCTGCAAAATTCATATGGAACACAATGTTAGACCGGTACAACATATAAATTTACGTGAAAATGAATAATTAAAAAATTCAAACTTACACTAAGGTCATATTTAATATATAGAGAACTTTTGGAGTCTCATTTCTATCTTCAATTCGAAGATTAACTGCTTTATCTCTTTACTAGTATTTTTTTATACATAAGTAACAGCACCAATTTTCAGAATGTCATCATGGGATCAATATTTGAGCATTGTTTATTTTTATTTTCAATTGATATTTTTAAATGAATTTTCCAATAACTTGCATTCTGTCTCAAAATCTACGAAAAGTCTCAATATAACAAATATGGCCTTCTTACTAAATTTTCCCTTCCACACAAATTTTCAAGGTACCATGGTCATTTTCTCTGGATCTTGCAATGCTTAATTTTTTGGTGCTTCATATGGGCCCTTCACCAAGTCCGGAATAGACTTCTTCAACGGTTTGAGAAGAGCATCAAAGATATCAAGATTCTCCTCCAAAGCTACAATGTGTCAATTTGTGCCACGACAAGCAATAATCGATGCACCTGATTTCAACCAAAAAAGATATATCAATTCAATAAATGATTTAATAAAATCACTATCAAAATTAAATAATTTGAAATAAAAACTGCAGTACAATCCATATCCAAATCTCCTTCGACGGTTGTAGCTTCAATGAGCAGTTGGAGAAATCGGGGGACTTTTTTACAAGTCCCTTGCCATGGCCTTCCACCATCATTGCCATATAAGGCCATATTCGTTATAATGAGACCTTTCGCAGTCTCATTTCTATCTTTGACTCGAAGATAAACCGTTGTATCTCTTCACTAGTATTTTTTTATAAATAGGTAACAACACCAACTTTTAGAATGTCATTATAGGGTCACTATTTGAGCATTGTTTATTTTTTGTTTTAATGACTATTTTTTTAAATGAATTTCTCAATAACTAACATTTTGTCTCAAAATCTGCGAAAAGTCTCAATATAATGAATATGGCCTTATGTCATAATCCCTTGGTATAGCTCATCAACATGTCATCATGTGCGATGTCAATGCTTGCCTTCTTCATCATTGATATGCATTTAAAAGAGAACTTGGATTTTCTTTTCTCACGGAGGTCCTTAATGAGGAGGCTGATTCCAAACCTTTGAGTTTGCAATCATGAAATGAAATGTATATGAGAAATGAATAAAACATTATGCATTACCAAATGGTATTGAAAGCTTCAAAAAGAGTCTAGAAAAACTCACCGTTGTAGTATTGTCCAACAGTGAGGTCCAGTAGAGACAATTCATGCCCTACCACTTTTTTTTCTTGACCATCCGGTAAGCGGCACACTATCTTGCAATATCTCCCCCACTTTTGCGCTCCATGAGTGATATACTATCATGCAACCATTGTCTTTCACATGTTTAAATGCAAAACAAAATGCCAACTCCATAGCCTTGTCTCTTCATCAACATTCCAGTCCGGCACCTTCGTTGGTGGAGAAGACAATCTGGGAAAGGGAAAATTCTCTGGGCAATCAAAGAACATGAGGWCCACTCCTAGCTTGACGTTAAGTTTACCATAGAAYATGTGAGGMTTCTCCAATGACARCTGCAAACATACAACATCCAAAATATAATTATCAACCCACAAAATTGTCATGTTTTTCACCTCATATATGACTTTGTACTTTAAATCAAATCAATTTAAATTAYCTTTACAAAGAAGTCCATGACCTCTTTACACGAAGTYGGAGTCTCAYTCTCCATGTCTTCTACAAAATCATCCATAGCAAGATTGAAAACTATATMCTTAGTCTTATCCAGGTCATTGTCACCGTGTACATGTTGTCCTCATAATTACGGTCAAGATCATTAAAAAGGAATAGCAGGAGGTCTTTCTACACGATTTCTCCTTTTGCTTCAAGCTCGTGCTTCAAGTACTTGTAGTATTAGAGAACCAAATCAACACCGATGAAGAAGGACTGCAAGAATGAAGGCACAAATACTTTTCCAATAAATATCATACGTGATTATTAAAAATAAAAGAATTTGAACATCAATGGTYATAAGTGAATGATGAAAAAATAAATTGAAATGCAATACAATCCAAAACTAGGGGTTCCCAAGGGTACYTCTAGAACCTTAGTTGGATCCRACTAAAGTTCAAGGAAGACCCYTTTGACCTCCAAATTTTGGTCCCTTAATACATTTTTATGTATACTTMTATAGWATCATGGGCACCAAAGAAGAATTAGAGATTACAATTTAAAGGCTTTTCGAAAAAGTTTTAGTGATAGTAAAAAAAATGCATCGGAAGAGGACTCTTTGAATTGCATGTTTGGATCCATCAAAAGTCATGAAGTTGTTACTTTTTTTGAAATAGTTTGCTCCTCAAAGAACAACCAAAAACTCAGTATCTCAAAACTTCCTCTTCCACCCTTCCACGTAATCTGACAAGTAGTCAGGTTGTTGTGGAATTGTCAAATTGATTTTAATATTATCTCGCCTTACAACATTGTCAAAGTACTCCACAGCTGCATCTTCAATCTGTAAAATGACTAAACAAATTAACATTTACATATCATGTAATTGCATGCAAAAATCTGAGTAATTTAAAATTWGATTGAATAGAAATCTTGTAATTACAAATTGAAAAGACAAATATGATCAGAAGCACTTACCCTAGCATACCATACATGTCCAGCCAAGAATGGCCCAAGTAGCGTCTTAGACAAGGGCCTTGGCGGAAACCCCCTAGAGTCACAAGATGGCATTGACAAGTTCTACCATTKCAAGAACTTTCTCTTGTGAAAGGTAGTTGTGTTGCAAGTGGCAAYCATTTGCAATTTCTCTAGGGTCATCTCTRGAATTTGATTAGTACTCYGATGCATCTCGACCTACACAAATTTTGGAAATGTATGGTTTAAATTAGTTGGATGAAATATACAGCATTGCTATAACATACAGCATTGCTATAAAATCGGGTGAAAGCACACTACGGTCACCCCTCCAAAGGTACAAAAATTGGTACAAAATGTATTGGTACAGAAAAGTACAACAATGCTAAAGCTGAATCTGTGACAGTACAAACATTTCAATGTTTGTACTTTGTACATTAAATTAATAGAAGAGAATCACTTTTTGTTATGCAATTATCAATTTATGCAAGATGTAAGACTCTATTTTATTTTTTATTTTATTTTAAAGTCAAACAGACTATAAGAAAAAAGACTCTAAACTTTCACTATGTGCAGAAATCGTGCCATGACTACAATTTTGTACAACCGTAGTGTGCTTTCACCCAATCATCATGTGTAAATCAAACTCACTTCTTGTAGAAACTCAAGCCCATGAGCAGAATTGGCCACCATCACCAACTTGATCATCTTAACATACAACTTCATATTTTTTTTCTTTTGCTCCAAGTCTCATTGCATTTGCGATCCCGTTGTCACTCTTTTCCTACAACGGAGTGACCTCATTGTACCTTTGCACAACATCGTCTGCTGCCTGGGCAATCTCTTGTTGCACAATTCCAACAATTTATGAATGACAAAACAAGGGAAATAGCAAAAGCCATAAATATAACACAATCAAAGGTAAAAATGTGAGTACATAACAAATTGCTCACCCGGAAAACAAATGACGTGAAGACCTCTACCAGCATTGAGTACCAAGTTTTTTTCACCTTCTGAGCTCCACAACATTTAACCTTTGATGGCCTCAACATCTTGTTGAACCTTTCTATGGGTAGAAGGCCATACTTCTGAACTCGATACAATTTGTGCACTAGATTAGTCTTCACATGTGAATCTTCTGTCGACCTATAATCACACAATGACACTCAATTATTATTCCACATAACAATTATAAGATATATACTTGTATACCAAAACCAAAATGACAAATGAAAAAAGACAAAGCATGACTCAAAGTAGTACTCACTTGTTTATATCATGCATAACATGCATGACTAATTTGATCTTGACTTTCATTTTCAACACTATGGAGTCAAAAGTGTAGTACCAATCTGCTTTGATGGGATGACACTTGGAAATATGGTTCATCCATGCTAGGCGTCAATGATTCCCATCGCAAACAAAGAACTTCAAGTTCTTCAATTACTTTATTTTGGACACTGAGTCAGAATATTCGTTGAAGATGTCATTCTTCTCCYTCCATAGTGTATCCCACACACCAATTTCCTCCTCTGAAAACCCCATGCTATCCCCAGCTTCATTTGTAGTTGACACGTAGAAAATTGCAGCTCTATCTTGGTATAAATTTGCAAATTCCTGCTCAAGCATTACAAGGTCACAAGAAAGGGTTGGTCTCACCATGGGCATTGCCACAAGTCTGCATAGAGGGATTTATAGACGGAAAAAACACTGTATTCAATAATTTGAGAGAGGGCGACCCTCTCAATTTAATATTGACCATTTGGACACCCAAACTTTGTGTTGCAGTTCCATCAAATTTAGGTAGATAAACATGAATTTTAATACGTACAAGGTGTAATTTCCATTAAAATGAGAGAATTTAGAGAAAAGGTCTTCATTGATAACATTTAATTTGTAGTAACAGTATTTGTTGGAGTCATATAAAGATAAGTGATGCCATTAGTTTAACACCAAGTCATGAGCACTCTCGTTGGTTTTAAGAGTGTGTTGTACATCGAAGTGGTCCGGGTTTGATTCCCATGGAATTTGTATGAGCGCTTAATCGAACTACATGACTTGGTGCTGCTAAATGAGCTTTGCAGGCAGGAAAGATACAACAACCAACTAGCCCCTACCTAACATTGTGATAAGGCTAAAGAAGTTAACAACAAAAAGTGGTTATTCCCACTATCTTTTTAAAGAAAATTGTATTTCATTTTAAAAATGCAACAATTGTGTTGTGGAACCACTACAAGAGAAAGGGGTGTTTTAAGTATAGTCCTAGAAATAAGATTTTAAATAATGACTTATAAGGAGTCTTTTAAGTAARAATSTWCTRAAAACACATGTCTTTTAAGTAAAATTTTACTTAAAAGACATGTGTTTTTAGTACATTCTTACTTAAAAGACTCCTTATAAGTCATTAYTTAAAATCTTATYTCTAGGACTATACTTAAAACATCCCTTTCTCTTGTAGTTAACTTATGTTTATAGTAATTCAAACACATATCATGCACTTCAATACTTGTTCATCAATAAAAACAATACTTCAAACTTTCAAAGCCCTATAGGACGTATTGTAAATTCGGAGGCGCCAAAAAAAAGCTTTGCTTAGAAATAAAATTTAATTCAATTCATCTATCTGGATTTTTGCAATTGTAATATCCAAACCCACCATTTTAAGTTCTTAGACCCATATGCAACTAAAACAATTTGAGACTCACTTATCTTATGATAAAACATCACTAAACAAAGCTCAGACACCATCCTCACAAAGTGGGTTCTAGGGTATTTAGGAACTGAAGCAAAGAACAAACAATCCCAGAGAAAACACATCAACATGCAAGATAGAACAAACATTAAAGAAGCCAAAGTTGAAGGCATAGGATTTAGCACAAACAATGAAGTAACTAAGTAAATTGAAAACATGAACAAAAAAATTACAAAACTGTATAGACAAAGACATTAATATTATATCTAAGTAATGTAGAGCATATGCCTTGTAGAACTCCAAGTCTCCAATGCAATTGGAACTAGATTTTAAGTGGAAAAATGAAAAGTGTGTTCCGTCCACTGAGTCCAAAACGTACACCTAATATGTTCAAATAAACCAATCAACATAATCTGACAATGAAAAGAAGATTTTGTGAATTTTTATTGTCATATACTACACTAAGTAGTAGGTCATTTTCATTGCAATTCCATTGATCAAGTACAACGTCACAGAAAGCCAAAAAAAAGCAAAATGTACTAAAGGCCTTATTTGTTAAATTGAGACAAACTAGCAATTATGAGACTTTAGAAAATGACTTGTTGAGATTCATGGACGCAATAGTTGTTGAACTCAAGGATGAGTAGTAAACTTCAACGATAAATAGAGCCACACTTTCAACTGTAATAGAATGTATTGAACATGTTGCGTGAAGTAAATGAACTATGAATTTTTTTTCTAGAATATGTGGAAATGGAGAGCCTAAATATGCATGAAAGCCTTGCACTCTTCTACGAATGTATTTTTTAAGTATTTTTAGCATGCTATTAATAGTAAGGGATGTTCACAAGCTGTAGGGTTCAAAGATGCACTCGCTGGACTAAGCATCACTATAGGCTGTACAATTGCTATTTGCTGCCTCCATGGCTTTGAGCTTGGCTAGGCCTTTAAGAATATCCTTGCGTCGGGAAGGATAATAACGCCCTCTTCCATCATCGAAAGCACCGCATGAACTTCGTCTCTGGGATCCATTATCCTTGCGCTTTGGACTACGAGTGCTTTCATGAAATTCCAAAGTGGAAAGAGATCTTGACCCTCAACGAGGCGGCCTTGGTAGCGAGGGTTTCTTACTAAGTACCTACTTACGGAAGTATAGTTCCCTTTGAATTGGAATCCAGAGACTGTCGATGATCTCTGAAAATCTTTTGGCAGTAAAGCTTGTCAGCGGACTTCACGTGCCTGGCTCTTGGGGAATGCGAGGGCTGAGGCCGCTTATCCTCGAGCCGAGGTAAGCGAGTAGCAATCGCCGGCCCGAGTAACAAACTTGTAGTCTGATCTTGGAGCCCAGACAATATTGCCTCCAAGCTTGGGCCAAGGATAAGAACAATAGGAATTGGTGAGGGAGACCGGGTAGCATCCTTGAGACGAAGATGTCCCGTAGCTTCTTCAACAAGGAGGTACAGTTTGCGGCTCGTGGCGGGGTCCGCCCACGGAGACGGCGACGTCGATCGTCCTCGACTCGGGAATGCCCGCTTCAGCGACAACAGGGAGAAGGTGGGTGTTCTTCCATGTCCTCGACTTAGAGGGCTGTCCACAACGCCGTCCTTGATGTTCCCTTTGGAATAGTCTATGGCCACTGATGCCGCGTCCGTGGCCGATCGCAACATGTAGGGCTTGGAAAAGGGCGTCATCTCGCAGCTCCCCCTTCCGATTCCGATCCGCTCCATTGAAACTTTTTCGATTCGGAGACAAGGCTCTTTGTCAGCTTTGGCCTTTTGGCTAGTTCCATAGACCGGCCACCTCCGACTTGCCATAAAAAAAGATTACGCTTGAAGACACACACGTGATTCCTATCTCCATTAAACGGATGAACTCACGAATGGACAAGAAGATTGAGTTCCGAACAAGACAAATGATGTACAAAATTCTCCAAAATAGAGGCGGAGAATTATCTGAAATACGAACTCAATACATTATTTACAGAAAAATGTATCATACAAAATTATAATAGCATCAAAAATTATAAAATGCAGTCAAAATGCCTAGGCTCCCTGGATGCGTGATTAGGAATATTTCTACTTCCTACGGCGGTTTCATTCTATGACTAAGCCCATTGCAGGAGTTTCGAATCGCGTTCCCATCACGTCCACGGAATGTTGCATGGCCTCTAGGATATCCACGGTCCGATAGTCATGGCGACCATTTGGCGTGTTGCCAAGCCGGTTCTCATCGACGTACTGAATCAGCCCTCCATCTGGACAATTGGAATTGAGGCGCTGGAGCCACGGCAAGAGTTCGCCCATGAGGACGTCGTCCCTGCGCTTGGCGAGACTCCATGTGTAGAGGAAAATGGCATTACCATTCAAATTGCAGATGCTCTTGTCAAGAGTATCATCAATCACAAGTGTGCTGTGCGTCTGAAAAGAATCCTGATTACTACCATTTGATATGAGTGTGTCGGAAAGAACTTTCATGTAGTGCATTTTTTGCTCGACATGAAAGAATTTTTTAGGAGCGAACTCTATCTTTGTACACTACTACTGACCTAGGATATTGTATGGGGACCAACACCCGCTGAACAAATGTTCAGCGATGGACTTTGCATTCCGCTTGAACATCGTCGTCCAGACAATGACCTTGGTCGCGATCTCCAAAACCTGTCGGAGGCATTCGCCCACGTTTACCGAGCGAATACCGCCTTGGGTCCGATGATCGTCGGATTTTAGTGGTAGAGAACATTGTCTTCGATACAATACGGTCTAAAGTTTGCTGCGTACGACTTGAGCGCGCATTGACATAGTACGCCGTTCAAGTCGAAGACAATGTTCAACCACTTTTGTCGGGGGGCAGGCACTATGGGAGCAACGTTCCGCAGTACAACCTCTCTTCCCTTCCCCGATTCTACCTGAGCAAAGCATAACAACAAAAAAATAGAGTTACCTGTTTAAATGCAGATGTGGGAGAGCCAGACAATGGGGGGAAGCATTGCATTCCACAAATCGACTGGGGGCTCTCCTTAGCATGAGCTTTCAATGGCAACGGACGGTGCACGCTTTTATGTTTTTTGAGTTTGGGAAGCAGAACATAGAAAGCATGATCCAATTAGATCGATGCACACACGAATGTATAGAAATGCGTATAGTTTATTTACATAGATTACATGATACACTCAAAAATTGTTTCTTTGATTTAGAGCCGTCTAAACTATACACTCAAGACTATGCTACACTAGACTACACGCATCAACGAATTTGCCGTCAACGCCATCCAATCAAGGAATGATTACACCATCCTGTTAGACAGCGTGAGTACCAATGAGATTCGAAAACTACCAAGACGAATCCTTGATACTAATCACAGAAGACAATCAAGAAGGTCTCCAGGTTCTCCAACTCAATCAAAATCATATGGATCAAGAAGTTGTACCTGAGCAGATTCAGTCGTTGGATGATCATTCCCATCCCTTGCTGTTTCAGCGATGGGCACCCCTTTGCCCTCCTCGGGGACATTGTCCTGAGCTTCATCACCGCTCACCTCGTAGTCCACCCTCTCTTCCTCAATAGGCCAGGCAGAGCGAAGCTCTACATGGACATTGACGGACATCTCCAATGTTGGAGCATCTGTTGTAGGATCCTGGATTGTTGGTCCTCCTATGTCCTTTGGATTATCATCAACTCAATGATAACTCCCTTCTCCTTCCTTGGCATGCATGGTTGGAGGGACCTTTGAGACTTGGGGGATGACTATCTGAAACGCCCCTTCGTCAGGAGAGGGGCACGTCTGCAGTTGGGATGCAGGTATGCAAGCCACAACATCGCTACTTGGCGGCAATGATGTTGCTTGGTCCGTATCCTCGACTCGAGGATGAGGCAGCCCGGACACCAAATGTTGCACTCCTTGGTGGGCCGGAGTGCTAGTGGATGGATTTGGAGTCGGAGGTGGTGGATGGGAGGGAACAACGACCGAGATGGTTGGTTGACTTGATTTGGAATTGAGGACCTTCATGAACATTGCCACCTAAGACGATAGCTCATTTAACTGCACCTCTGATTCTCATGAGAACTTCACCAGTTTGGCATTGGCCTCAACAATCTGTTTGTCTTTCTCCTCCCTCTTTTTGTCCTTTGCCTCCCTTTCTGCTTGGCGAGCAATCCTCCTCTCTTGCCTCTCCATATCTTTTTGCCACCAATCTTTCTCGACTTTGACGGTGACGCCGGACGGCGCAATCACACGTTTGTATTCCGTGATGCTGGGAATGCCTTTGTCTTCTTCGTCATCATCCGTGTCGAAGTCTGTATTCGATGAACGCAATTAGTTAAGAGATGTTTTGTTGTATTAGGGTAGATTTTTTGAAATTTTGGAATAGAAATCCGGAAGTAGAAACAGAAAGGGTTCTGTAAGTAGTTAGAAGACTTTCTAGAAATAGGTTAGTAAATACGGAACTTCCGTATTTACGGATCCAGTCCGGATCCAAAAATCGGACGAAAGTCGGATTTCCCAGACCTACAAAATATAGGTTCGACCTACGAAACTAGGTCCCCATTACGGAAATTATTACCAGTTTAGGAACCGTTGCCGGAGCACTGGGTACTTAACCGGCCCTTACTTCCGTCATTTTCTCTTTTTCTCCGCAGAGTTTGCTATTGCGCTTGTGATAGTTGAGTGAAAGAGTGGTGAGATACTGATTGCAACGGTGGGGTTGGTGAATCCGCACGAATCCGGCCTACATTGTTAGGGTTTCGGTATGGCAGAAAGCAGCCAGCGGAAGCATCCGGCTACCGCCCGTATAGTGTCGCCAACCTATCTGGAAGACAGAGGCGAGCGGCAGATGCTGGACGAAGACCTAGAGCGCATGGTGTGTGTTATACTGATCCGTCGGCCGTGGAGCCTGAAGAATGAAGAAATGATTTAGGAGCTCATTTCCGGAGCTCCTAATCAGTACGAGCTGACGGTGAGGGCCAAGAGAGAAACTTGATCGGAAGAGGCTTGGGCGGAAGTTTATGGATTTCCGAGACAGGGTGCCGGATTAGCCTCATGGACAGATAAGTTCACGGCCGTAAAATTTGCCAACCCGGCCAACGCAAAGAAAGGGTTCACTATCGCAGATTGTGCCACCCTGAGGCACCGGCGGGTCTTGAAATTTTTAATTTCGATCCTCTATCCGGATAAGCCGACCTGGGTTACAATTATAGTGGCAAACACTATCTTTGGGGCTCTAGAAGGGAGAGCCGTCCACTGGGGTCAAGTCATCCAAGGAGTGGTGAACAAAATAGCGAATAATGTTGGAAAGGTGAAGCAAAGTCCCATCAGCGCCTATCTATTCCACATGTATCACCAAAATGACGTACTGAGTCTGGAAGAGAGGGTGGAATACGAAACCGGAAGCACCCTTCTCAAATACGGGTTCCAGTCGGAACATGAGAAGGAGTAGCAGGAGTCGGAACCAAAGGAATCCGAACGTGTTGAGCCGCTGAAGGACAAGCGGAAGATCAAAAAGCGGAATTCGACGGACCCAGGTTCCTAGAAGCCTCTATTGGACACTAGTCCGGATGAATCACCGAAACGGCGCAATGACAAATTTGAGTTGGAGGAATTTTATAATGCCGGAACTGAGTGGGTGGAGAAGGCAAATGGATATCTCCAAGCATATGGGGACATTATTGCGGATGTGACGAGCGAGTTGCAATGTGATCCCCGTGAGCTGTTGCAGGCCATCCGAAAAAGGCCATCTCCGGAACTTCTCTATGAATGGAATTTGGAGGTTGCTAAGATCCGGAAGGAGGCGGAAGAAAAGCAAAACAAGGTCGACTGGCTAGAGGGCGAGCTAACAGCATCCCGGAAAAGGGAAAAAGATGCGTTGCACCTTGTGAAAGGATTGGGCAGGTTGGTGGCAGAACCGGCGGATACTATCAATCGGGCTGCCCTGTTCAGTGACCGGATCACCAAGGATGCGGTGACCGGGTCCAAGGTTATTACTGTGTTGGTGGATTTCTCTGCACGAATGGAGGTGACACTAGCAGAGATGCGGCTGCTGTTGGATCGGATGGATCCGAACAAGCTGATGGACTTTTCCAAGTTTCCAGAAGTTCCGGAAGTTCCTGAAGCCACTGAAACGACCTCGACTCAGAAGCAAACCCAGTCATCGAAGGCACAGGAGTTCACACACCTTTTGTCAAAGGCGGTGGATTAAAGAGAACAGAGAGGACAAAGAGCGGGACGAACAAGCTCAAGAGCTAGTACGGAGTCTGGGCAGAAGGGGAAAACAAAGTCCATGGAGGCACTTTTCGGAAGTGCCCGAGCTGCCCAAACCACCGCTGTTAGCCAAGTCCAGGGCCAACAGTTCAAGCCACTAGCAAATCATTTGAGGACGGATCTCATGGAGCGGATGGCGCAGCTTAATCCGGCTCAAACCAATCCGGATGATTTTGATTTGGGCAAGAATGTTTCGGTCCGTCCAGATCCAAAATTGCGAGTCCAGACCAAGGAATTGTCCGATGACGAGGATGAAGAAGATGACACCAAGATCCTCGATGAGTCGGAGTAGGAGGATGAGTTTGAGAGCAACAATGAAACGGACAAAGATGACTCGCCTCCTCCTGTGAACCAGAAAATACAGACCAGGGCGACAACCAAGACAACACCTAAATCGACACCGGAAACAACTCCGGTGAAGGCATCAATTTGAATACCGCCAGGTTTACTCGCAAGCATATCAAAGAAGATCCGGAAGGGTTAGTTAGTTTTTGGTTCAGAGTCCGGTTAGTTCCGGACTATATTTCGGAATCGGATCGAGTTCCCAAGCTTGGACCCGGATCTGGGTTTTATTTTTAGGAAGTAAGGTTGATCTTCCGGGTATCTCATCGGGTCTTTTCATTGGCTGCCTGGGTTTCTGGGTGGCTCATTTTCTGTTTTGAATTTTGGTTTTTAAGGGGAGGCAGCTTGTTGCCTTGTCATTCCAACCTTGCATTTGCTCTATCTATTTTGTATTTCCATCAAGGCTAATCTAAACCTTTCAATTCAAAGTGATGAATTGATTTCACTTGAGGAGTGTGTTGCTTTGGCCCTGATCACTTGAGTATGGGCGGATGAGTCGGAAATAAGAAGAAGGGGGAATCCGGAATTGAGGGAATTCAAGTCTGTGTCTTGTGAACGTTGGTACTGAGGAAAGAGAGTTGTGAGCGAGGTCTTGAGCGTGGAACCTTTGAACTACCGGAACGGTAATCCGGGTGGTAGTGGAGAGAAGGCAATTCTGGAACTTCTTGAGTTCTATGCGGAGATCAGCGACCACCTGAGGAAGTTCCTCCACACTGGAAGGTCTACCAGTCTCTGGTACAGTTCATCTCTCTAGAGAGCAATCCCTGGACGGATCCTAAGTGTCCTTGATTCTGTCGTTGTAGTGAGGAGTGCTGGAAACGGCTCTAAGTGACCTACTGTTCAAATAGGCCATCCGGGCAGCTGTGAGAGTAATTCCGGAACGGCTTACTGCTACTTATTTTGATGACTAAAGTTAGTGAATTTTAGAAGAAAACCGTGTGAAACCAAAGTGGTTAGTTCCAACCCCTTGTAAAACAATCAATGGGGACCCTCTAAAGGTAAAACAGAGGTAACAAAAACCAAATTGTTAAAAGAGTATCAACTAGAAACCGGAAGGGTAAAGACCCGAAATCCAATCCGGATCAATACCGGATCCAAACTTGTGAAAGGATTAGGATAAAAAGTGAGGAAAAGGGATAAACACCTTTAAACCGGATAATCGGAACTTGTAATAAAACATCTAGAGTCTCTCCTGGGACGATATTTTGTATCAATTAACAGCAAATAGTGCAGTAAAGGTACTTATTGCTAGACTACATCCACGACAATCCAACTCGCGCGAATGGTCAATCTCTTCATTGTCTCTAACAAGGATGATGATCGAAGCGTCCACAGGAGTTTTCTGCGGACCGTGTTCAGGCTGGGGTTCCTTGAACACGGTTATGTCATCCGCGTCACCGACATCGATCTCGGGCAGTTCCTCTTCCTGTATGTCTTGGGTCTCTGCAACTGCCCGCTCCCGATTCCGCCGTTGTTCATCTTCAAACTCCGTGTCCGTCTTCATTCCATTGTCATCGACAGTCTCAACCTGCGAGACGATTGGAGTAGCGGTTGCTGGAACAGACAGTGTCTATTCCGTCGGCATCCATGTTTGCATACTGAACGTGTTTGTCCTGAATTTGTCGATTTCCTTGATGCCAGGATCGTTGCTGACATGTAGACCCACTGCCTCCCTCTCTTGGCTCATGGTGTTTGAAACTTCAACGGGCGAGTCCAAAGTCATGGGCAGCGACGGAGGCAAATTCAAATTCACAATCACAGGTCCACGACGAGGTGGTGGCACGTACAAAAGTGAATACAGGGAAAATGGAATGCATGAAGTCATTCTTATCGAGCTTGTCAGCGAGGTAAGAAATTTTATCGAAGCCTCTTGCTTTGTTCCTCGCCATGAATCCGTAAAAAAAGGCACCAAACATCTACATTATAAGTTGGCATTGAGTTAGTAACCATGCTTGCAAAACAGGAGAGCTATCCTCGGGTCGACGATAACTTCCAGAGCACAGACTCAAGTAAAAAATCATAAGGTATCATGATTCAAAAAGTCCGCATAAAACTATGGGCAAACAATTTGAAATACTATTATCATCGACTCGACGATAATTGAGGGCACGACCGGTCTCAAGTCATCAAGATGAAGAGAGAGTTACAAATTACCTTTGCGGCCAACATAAACTTGGCTTCCGTTTAGAGGCCCAAGACGTTTTCTTCCGGTGTCGCAAATGCCTGAAGGATTTCAAGGTAGAACTCCATCCGCAGTTCCCTTGAACTTATTCTCCACTTGGCCTCTATGTTTCTAGACACATCCTTGTAATAAGGACATGTCTTGAACGGTGCCAGATATTCCGCCTTGGCACAGGCTTGGACACTTGCTGCAAAGTCGTTTTCTTTCTTGAAAAAAAAGAGAAGCTGAACGTCAGGTTTGACCCCCCTCTTTGTGACGTTGTTGAGTATCTCTGCATTGCAAGGGATGTACTTAGACTTCAAGGAATCGTATTCCACTAAATTTTGAGCTGCAAAACGCGTGGCAGCAACCATGTCCTCGTCGCTTTCCAAAATAAAAAGCCAGACATTGGGCTCAGTCATTTTTGGCTCTAACTTATCGGACAGAAAGTTGAGGAATGGATCAACAGCACCCTCGTTTTCAGACGGAAGCGACCTAGGAATCTCCCTTGTATCCAAGACGGCGAGGTTGACGTCCTGCAAATGATACTTGTAGCGCTTGCTTGTTACAAGTGCCTTGGCCCCGGTGTCGATCCCCCAAATCTGCACTCCCCCAGCAAGCTCTGGCAACCTGTGCTTCAAATTCATGAAGCAGTTGAACATGTGTTGCACCTCAGGAATCTCCTTCTGTAAATCTTTTGATCTCTTCAACCACGCATTGTTTCGAAGAAGGCCTTATTCGTTAAATTGAGACAAATGGGTCATTTTGAGACTTTAGAAAAACAAGTGCAAGGCATCTTGCGGTGCAAAGTTGTTGAACTCTGAGATAAGTTGTTGAACCTCAATTCACATCAAAGATGGAAAGGTTTTAGAGAGGGAGCGTTGTACTCGATGACTTCAAACAAGCATGTGAATAGGAGATAGCGTGGCACGTAAACAATGAGTTTGTAGAGAAACAATTGATTTCTTCATTCCATCCGCCTTGTGTACTCATGACTTTGAATACAAAAAAAACGTGTGCTCAAACTTTACTTCAAGTATTTTGCTTTCTAAAAATTGAATTTATTGTTATAGGTAGTGAGTGAGGCTTTTGGTGCCTAGCCATCTGCATTGGTTTTAGGATTGATCTTAGCTAACTCCAGTGCCTTCAACTTCGCCAGCCCTCTGAAGATATCCTTGTGCCGAGAAGGACGGAACCGCCCACTCTCAGAGTTTGCTGAGTTGCACAAGCTCTGACTCAGAGATTTCCGATCCTTGCGCTTAGTCTTCCGCGTGATTGTAGGAACGTCAGAGTTCGAAAGCGACTTGCATCCTCGAGGAGCCTGCGTGGGCAACGAGGAACTTGTAGACTGTGTATACGGAATTTCTAATCTAGTGGATTTAGATCCTGATGCGCGCCGCTACTCCCTAAGAATTCTTTGTTGGAAGAGACTATCCGTGGAAGGCGACCTTCTCGCCCTCGTCGACTGCGTCGGCCAAGGTCGCTTATCCTCGAGCCGAGGGGACAGCCTTTCAGTGGGCAACTAACATTGCGCCCTCTTCCCTTCATGCCTGTGTGGGGAGGGATTCAATTCAACCATAGCTCGTGGGGCCGACTCGGGAGCTCCGTCTTCACCTTGAGGATGCTCTGTTTCTCTTATGACGGGAAGGTCTAGTCTGTGGTTCGTCGGCCCATCCGTCCGCGGAGTCGGCGAGAAGGATCGCCCTCAACTCGAAGATGGCCGCTTCAAGGGCAACGGAGAGCAAATGGGCGTCCTGGGCAGTCCCCGACTCGGTGGACTGTCCACGACCCCGTCTTCCACATCTCCCTTTGAAAAGTCAATGGCCGCTGATGCGGCATCCGCCGCGGACCGCATCATATACGGCTTCAATTTCGGGGCCGTCCCGCAACTCCCCCCCCTGGAGTCAGAGGTGGTTGAGAGCGACTTCTCGGATCCGGAGAGCAAGCTCCTAGTCATGCCTCGCGTCGCAAGGGGGGCTTCCACCTGCAGTAAGTTAGAAATCCAGCAGCTCAATAGACATTATGTTTGGATCCGATGATGATGTGAAACATCCATCCACGCAAAAGATAAGAGGCAATCACTAGTACGAAGAGGGCATTCACTAGTAAACGTAGACGGAGATAGACACTTATTTCAAAAGTCATCCATTTATTTCCTCGAAATAAATCGTTCTATTTACAAATGAATGCATCATAGATAGTTACATAAATTTACAGAAGGCAAGTCAGTTCCCAACGTTGCCCGCACGAAAAATCTACTTCCTACAACGAGTCCCGGGTTCTATGACTAAACCTAACCCCGACAACTTGAACCGGGTCATGAGGTTTTTTGCCGACTCTTGCATCCCCACCACCATAGACTGGAGGAGGTCATCAGATGCTTCGAGCGGTCTTTTGCCAATGTGATTGGCCTCTACGTAGTCCCTCATATGCCCCCGCGGACAATCCGCGTGAAGACGTCTAAGCCACGGCAGGAGGTTCCCCAGGAGGAAATTATCCCTCCGTTGTATGTGATTCCAGGAGTCCAGGAATATGGCGTTACCCCTCTCATTGCAGACACTCTTCTCGAGAGAGTCGTCAATGAGGATCGTGTTATCGGGAGAGAAGGACGTCCCCCCGTTAGGATTGGAGAACAACTGCTCCGACAAAACCTTAAGGAGGGTATACTTTTCCCCCTGCACATGAAAGTCCCCCTTTGACCTCTCTATCTTTTTGCACTGCTCTTGGGCGAGTATATCGAAGGGCGCTTTGGACTTGCTGAAAATATGTCCGGAAATCGGTTCTGCATTGTACTTGAACATGGACGTCCAAACTACAATCCTGTCCACAAACTCGGAGACCTCTCGCAGGAACTCCGCTACATTCTGTCGAGCAAAGACGGCCTTCGGTCTGATGATCGTGGGAACCTTGTGGCAGAGAACATTGTCTTCAAGCTTGTAGGGCTTCATTTTTGCGGCATACGTTTTGAGCRCGCATTGATACAAGATGCCATTAAGGTCGAAGACAATGTTCAGCCACTTCCTCCTCGGTTGGGGTCCTACATGCGAAATATCCCTCGCCACGATCTCTCTACGTCCCTCCGACTCTACCTGATCATATCAAAACAATATAGAAATAGGGTTACCTATTTGAACGCAGAAGTGGGTGAGCCAGAGAGTGGAGGAAAGCCTTGCATTCCTCTAATGGACTGCGGGCTCCCGTTAGAGAGTGCTTTCACTGGAATTGGGCGGCACACGTTTTTATGTTCTTTCAGCTGAGCACAAAAGACACCGGAAATATGAATACAATTAGACGAGTAATCCAGCCATATGTCAAAACGCGCGTATTTTTATTTACATGGTTTGAACTATGATACATTTTGGAAAAATTCATTTTTAACTGAAGTCGAAAATAGTCCGCAATAATTTCTATGGTACACTAGACTACACACATCGCAGGCATCGACGGGGTCGCTGTCAGCATCGAGAATTCTAACTTTTGTTCACGCCATCCTGTCAAGACGAATGAATTCAAATGAAAGTCCACACCTATAACGCAATGGAAGTCCTTCAGACAACTACACARGCATCCCAAGTTTCACGGCGTCAGTCAAAATTATACGGATCAAACTTATTTACCTGTGACAAACTGGCCACCGGCTTTGGAATCGCCTCCTGCACTGGTGTCGCGGTGGGTTGGTCATCCACCTCCATCTCCGCAACATTCTCTTCCTGACCGTCCCCGTAGTCCAGCAACTACTCATCGGGATGCTCCTCTGCTTGTTGAGAGGTCCAGCAGACCTCCTCAGAACCACCAGCAGCGCTGATTCCAGGTCTCTCCACCGCCGCATCCACCTGACACATTGCCTCGGACTCCCTGGCCTGGCTATCTTCGACTCGAAGATGGCTCTCTGCATGTTGAGGCGGCTCCGAGGTCACTGCCTCCCCCGAAGGTTGCAGCACAACTACCTCAAATCTCGACTGATCAGGAGACCACACCGAAGGTAATCGCGACGCTGGGGTTGATGGAATCTGGTCTACTTGAGCCATAGACACCAGTTCCTCTGGATCCTCGACTCGAGGATGCGGATTGGTTGGTTGGAGAAGAGATTCCTGCAGATGAGCTTGCTGTGGTAAGGGCATGGGACTGGCCTGCGCTTGGGTTGACTTGATGGCGTTCACCATCGCCAGGAGCTCGGCAACTTGACTTTCGAGCGAAGAAGTCTTTTTCTTGGAGTCCTCCTCCATCTGCAGCAGTCTAGTCTGGGCAGCCTTAGTGCTCTCCACCGCCTCCGCGAGGGCCTTGTCCTTCGCTTCCTTCTCCTTTTGCCTTACAATCCGCTTGTCTCGAGTCTCCTTGTCAATTGCCCACCAATCCTTCTCCACCTTGACAATGGTCTCGTCCCTTGCACGTACTGGCTTCATCTCTACGGGCCTCGGGACCCCGTCCGCATCCTCATCATTGTCGGACTCGTGAGGATGGTCAATCTCCTCGTCGTCGCTGACGATGATGATCACTCCTTGGTCTAGGCCGGATGGTTTCGGCTGCGATTCCTGGACAACCAGGACATTTGCATCCACATCATCCTGCGCAGATGGGCCCTGCGACTCGTGCGTAGATGGATGTCCCGCTCGTCGTGCGGCCTCACGTTGGAGTTGATCCCACTCCTCATCCGTTTTGATGTCCTCATCCAGGCCTTGGGTCGGCCGGACAGTCTGGGATTCATCGACGGCAATGTCTTGTGGTTGATCAGGGGACTGTGGGACTGTGGGTTCAACACCAATCCCTCCCTCCTCATCTCCCTCCACGCGTCGGGGATGAGTCCCGACCGTTGGAGCATACATCCAGCCGTGAATTTGGAATGTGTTGGTTCCAAACTCGTCAATCCCGTCGACACTAGGGTCACCGCTTGTTTGCGGACCTAAAGACTCCCTATGTTGAACAGCAAGCTCGTTCACCGGCGGAGAATCCAGCTTCATAGGCGGTGAAGGAGGCAAATTTGAATGGACCAACACGGGACCTCGGCTCGCCGAACGTTCGTATTCAATTGAATACGGAGAATTGGAAAACATGAAGTYGTTCTTGTCCATCTTGTCCGCGAGGAGAGCTATCTTGCGATAGATCTTGTCTTGATCCCGCTCCACAATCCCGTAGAAGAATGCTCCAAACATCTGATAATTGAAGGAAAGTCAAGTCAGAATTACGAAGAAATCATTCATCAAATCGAACTTGCTCTGCTAGGGCTATCTTTGAGTCGAGGATATCCAATCTTCAAATCGTGCAATTGAAGAACCCAAGTGATTAGACACGGAATAAAATTGAATCGCAAAAGCAATGAATTATCTTCGGGTCGAAGGTAATGAATATGATAGGAAGACTTACCTTGGATGCGAGGAGAAACTTGGAACCGCAGAAAATCCCCAGCATGTTCTCGTCGGGGGTCGCGAAATCGCGGAGTACCTTGAAGTAGAACTCCATTCAGAGTTCAGTCGCTTTCGTACGCCACTTCATTTCCATGTTCCATCTGTAATCCAGGTAGTACTGGTTGGTCACGGGTGTCATATACACGGTCTTCACACAGTCCCGAACCAAGGCAACCAAGGGATTCTCCTTCTTGAAAAGGAACAACAACGGCACGTCAGCGACAACGGCTGATAATTGGTTTGAGACGTTGTTCAACCTCTCCGACCTTGAAGGGATGTATTTCAACTGCACGTAGTCGTAATCCTTCATTTTTAGAGCTGCAAACTTTTTGGCAGATCTCATGTCCTGATTAGATCCCAAAATGATTAGTCACACGTTTGGCTCGTTTATTTTCGGCTCCATTTTCTCATGGAGAACATTGAGGAAGGAGTCCAACGCCGTGCTTGTATATGTGGGCTTCGATCTAAGTATTTCCCTTGCGTCCAGAAAGGCAAGGTTGACCTCACGGCTCTGGTATTTGTAGCTCGTGCTTGTCACCAGGGCCCCTGCCACCACGTCAATCCCCCTAACCTGAACGCCTCCTGAAGGTTCCGTCAGCTGGTACTCTATCTTCATGAACCTTGTGAACATATGTGGCACTTCGGGATATTTATCCACCACATCCTTTGCACGCTTTGACCACAAGTCATTCTGAAGTCTCCGGCTGTAGTACAATGCTTTGGGGTAGGATAGCAAAAACTCCAACGTACTGGATGTGAACTGGTGCCGAACTTTCCAGGCCCTCCATGTGTCTCCTAGGACGTCCCCGCCTTTGTCAAAAAATGACAACAACGGCTTAATATCCATCAACTCCTGCATGATGACCTTCTTGCGTTTGTGCCGGTCTACCCAATCAGCGGCAGTCATGTTGTCCACTATCAGGTTTTTGGGTTTTGATACGCTTAGTTTAGCATACACCACCTTCCTATTTAGCGTCTCGCCCAGCAAATGAATCACAAACTTCTTGAAGTCATTGTCTGTGAAATGACCAAAGTGCCTGAAAAACTCTTTCTTCAAAGGCGCCTTGGAACGATTAAAAAACTTTGACTCTCGATATTCTTTGAGAGTATACGGGTCAATGAGTTGCCCCTCGGCGTGTCGCGTTAAGAACCTCCTCCAGTGAGAGAAGATGTCGTCAACAAGGGTAATGATTTGCAGCTCATTCTTGATGTCTGCAGGACCGTGGACTTTGGCACCATCGGTTTTGGGGTAGATATTTTGGAAGCGCTTCACAATCAACCCGGTGAATTTCTGCACATCCGGCGGTTGGGGACAGAGGTCAACAAATAATTAAAATCCTAGAAGAAAATGATTATAGTTATCGGAGTCCGCTTTACTGTTTTGCAATTCAACATTCGTTGTCGGGTATCCTTGACTCAAAGATAAGGTCAAGACTAAACACTACTGAGTAAAGCCAATTTCTCACTAATCTCTGGTTTACTTTGAACTAGTTTGGGAGGACAGTAGCTTACTGCGTAATTGTTCAGACTGAGGATTGCCTTATTCTTCCTCTTCACAGCTTCGCCCTCAACGGCAGTCGGATGTCTGCACGAAATCCAGATGTTCCGGCAACTGATTATCTGGTTCCCCCATGTAGGTTGGGCGTGATTTAGGTGATTCGTGCAGTTGTAGAACTTTGAGATGTTCGTCAACTTCGTCGCATTCAATGTCCAGATGATGAGTGCATCCCATATTTGAAGTTTTTCTTTCCTGTCTTCTCCGCATCTTTCCTCCTGCAATTCCTTGGCCGCCGTTATATTGTGCTGGCCATTGATGATCATGAAATTGCCATTCTTGATTTGTTCCCATTTCGTGGGCTTCTCTTTTAACAAACGAAAGGACTTGTCAACAGAGGTGAGACAAACTATTTGCCTCTGCTTCACGTCAATAATCTGCACGAGTTCTTTTTTCACAGTATCTACAATATCTTGTTGTAGAGTCCAAATTATGTACTCATCACGTGCTTGGAAGCACTGATTGATGTTCACCTGCACAACCTCACTGTCCAACGCGAAGCATTCCGCGTATTCGGCCCAGAAGTTTTTCTGGATTAGAGTAAACTTCTCGTACTCCTCCATCGGAGTGTCCAACTCCAATTGACTGGCCTCCACGGTGGTCAATCCGGACCCAGAGCGTCTAGCTCCACCAGGGTTCTAATGAAGATTAGACTTCTTTTGTTTTCTACTAGATTCTCCTGGTTTAGAGGTTTCCAGCACCTGCTTCCGGGAATCAGACCTTGCTTGCGCTGGTAGTGACCCCCGACTACCTATGGCACCGCCTCCTGACTGCAAACGGGCACTTCCATCTTCTGGTCTCTGGGTACGCGTCACAACACCTCCAACATTGGATCGCCTTTCAGCATTCTTGATGGCGTAATGGTCCAACGCCTGCCAAATGAGACGTAGACGGTTTGCGATGGACTTGGCGCTGCCGTTCTTCCAGGGGTAGTAGTCGGCGTTCACAAATTCCTCATTGAGGGATCCTACTTGCGATCCCTCCAGGAAGCTCATGAGATACTCGAGGTCGAACTTTGCATGGTTGGAGTTGACGTCAAGAACGATGGAGTGGCTGTGCCTTCTTGGCTTTCCGTTGTCATCCACCTCCCGCAGGATTATCATGACGTAGTCATCGCGGTGATCTTCAATCACCGTAACCTTCTCGTTCATGTTCCACGGGAGGAACGCATCCTTTCCTTCGACTTGATATTTGAGGTGCACAAAGTCCTTCCATCGGTTTACACCGAAACTCCAGGATGCGATGTGCTCCTTGAACTCCCACATCATCCCGTAGGTTTCCTCCATCTCCTCGAAGAACGGCTTCTAGAGCAACGGATTTATGAATAGCTCCAAGTGGTTCTTTGTAGTCGTGTAATGGTATTCATTGTCTTCGGCCATCTTCGATGTTTTCTGGGGACAGCAGCAGCAGGTGTCAGGATCCTATCTTCGACTCAAGGATAAACTAATTCTGCAGTAACCTCGAATGAGGTACTCTTTGATTTCATTCTTTCTACCCCCTACAGTTAGATGGGGTTCTTTTTGTCTTTTGTTTTTGGTGACTTTCGAAATTTGCGCTCACAAGTACACTTTGAATTCAGTCCTGCTACCTCTACGGCTAAATGTGGTTCTTCTTGTCTTTTGTTTTTTGTGACTTTCGATATTTGCGCTCACAGGTACACTTTGAATTCATTTTTGATACCTCTACAGCTAGATGTGGTTCTTTTTTACTATAGTTTACGATGATTTTTGATATTTGCTAGTAGATATTTCAAATTCATTTACTCCTGTATCTTTGAGTCAAAGATATATTATGTCTAATTGGAGGGACGTTGATTGTTGGTATTAACATCTTTTTGGCTTCCGCTGTTAGGATTACATAGACTTTTCATCTAATTCTGTTTATAATGTATCCTCGAGTCGAGGATAAATTTTTATTATTTTATTATCTTCCGGACATTTTTCTCTTTCTTGTCAGTATATAGGGGGCTAGGTCTTTCCAGCTCTTGCCGTATGTATTATCTGAATTATCTTCAAGTCGAGGATGCCTACTTTTTCTATTATTATTTGAAATCCTTAATATTTCTCTCTTTTGTTTATTGGCCTTCAGATGTTTTGTTACTGAAATGACATACTAAACGGGAACGAAGTCCTTATCCTCAAGTCGAGGATAAGGATTTTACACTATTGGAGGTATCCTTGAGTCGAGGATATGCTGAGTGTTGTTTGAAACTTTAATATTCAGCTGAAAACCCTAATTCCACTATTGGAAGGCAATGTTCTTGAATCTCATTTCCATGGTGCAAAACAGAAACTAATAACACAGTGAGGGGTTTCAAATTCCAAACCTGTTACAACAACGTCTTGCTGGGTTGTTGAAAACCGTAATCCGCAATGTCCGTATTGAAACTGCACAATTCAAAACAAGGAACAATTGCACTGTGAGATCTAAATGCAATGTAAAGAAATGAAACGGAATTCAGTAACAATCAAAACTTCTGAACTCCAGGAACTGATGAAATCCAATGCCATAAATTTAAACAACGAAAGATACACAAACGCACCGCAAACAAACTAAAAACCGGATGCAGTGAACAACCGACTCAAAACTAGTACAAACAAGGGGAATCCGAGTGTTTAATTAAAACAAAGCATTGCAATGGTCCCTACGGATGTTGACGCAATGTGATTTCTGCCCAGCGCTTCGAATGTCAAAGTGAAGAAATTCAACCAAGCGGGGCTAAACGGTGTGAGTAACTATGACTCTCTTAAGGTAGCCAAATGCCTCGTCATCTAATTACTGACGCGCATGAATGGATTAACGAGATTCCCACTATCCCTATCTACTAGATCTAGTGAAACCACAGCCAAGGGAACGCGCTTGGAAAAATCAACGGGGAAACAAGACACTGTCGAGCTTGACTCTAATCCGACTTTGTGAAATGAATGAAGAGGTGTAGCCGCAAACTTACCAAAAGAAACCTGAAATTCGATCATCGCGTGCTCTCCTCCAGTCATGCAAGCGCGGCGGCCTTCACGCAATCACGTTGCACAGGAAACGCATGAACAAACAAGGAACAGCAGGAAAGAAACAAACTCGCGCGCTACAGACTCCACGAAATGGAAAAGCAGGAAACGTTAGAAACCCTCGCCGCCGCCAAACGAGGAAGACGATGACCCTTCGACGCTCTCACCAAGCCTGCAGCCGAACCGACCTCAACCTATAACCGAAGCTATAACTGAACCTATACTTCGAACCTACAAGCAAACATATCCAAACCGAACTTGCACCAAACCAGCCGTCCCCAAGCCTCAACTAACCCCGAACCAAACCGAGGCAGTCCCCAGCCAGCTGCGAGCCTCCATCGAGCCTTCACCGAGCCTCTACCGAACGTACCCCGACCTTGCCCCGAAGACTTTGTGACTTCACTTAGTGACCCTAAATCCTGAAACGAACATTGAGCGTACACTAACGTTGAAGCAAAAATGTGGTGCCAATTTAATTGAACCGGTAAATGTCCAAGATATCCAAATGCGGTGCCAACAAAATTCATTCCCTAACTAGTTTTCTAATTTTAGTGTTTTGCATTTTTTGATAAATGCCTTCTAAAGTCTACATTCATTATCTATAATTCAATCTGCAAAATATATGGCTAAAAATTTCCTACTGAAGGTTTTGTGCAAGGGTACCAATCATATGTARTCTTCAHTTTTCCTAGTGTTGAGGAATTTTAGAAATGAGCCTTGAATACACTAAATCGGGTAGACCAAAATTCCATAACAAATTCATTCAAAAGAAAAATAGAGGACATTTCGAAAAAAGCTTTAAATTGTAAAAACCGAGTTATAAATGGATTGCCTTATAACCTCATATATTTTGACTCATGAACTTTTTAGAGTCTCCATTGTAGATAGTCAAGTTGATTGGAATATTTTAGTTCCCACATCTTCTTGGCATTGACATTATAATATTTGAACTAATAAGTGAAATTGTTGTGTTTTTCTTTTCCAATGTAATCTCTGAAATGTCCATTTCAAAAATACACGATGACAATTGATTTCAAAAAAATTGATATGATTCATTAAAATGTTATTCTTTGGTTCAAATTAGACTAAATTTGTAGAAGTTGAAAACAGGTTAATATGAGCGTGAAAGGTTTTAACACATTGCACAATTCAGTTTGTCTTTAACTTTTGCAAATTTTTTGGTGCCAAGAATACTTGACTTCAGGGTTGTTTGCCCTAACAACTCGACAATTCGACGAACACGACAGGTTCGACGTAAAGTAGACCTCTTCGTTCGTCTAATAGAGTCAATGTCGAGTTGACTGCCCCGTGAAAATTTGGACCCTGCCCGTTTGCCACATGGTTGCCAAGTGGCAACCACGTGGCAAAAACTGTGGCGCATTCGGATAAGGGCGACCTCGGGTGTAGGCGACCTCGGGTGTAGGCGACCGCGGGTGTGGGCGATCGCGGGTAAAGGGAAACTGCACTAGGCGACTTCGGGTAAGGGTTTTAGCGAGTTCTAGTACCCGCGGTCGCACAACGAAACCACGTGCGCCCTCTGGTACTCGCAGTCGCCCCATTGTCTACCCGCGGTCGCCCTGCAGAACCCACGCGCGCCCTAGTTCACTTGAAGTCGCCCCACATTGTACCCGCGGTCGCCCTTCTCTTCCCGCAGTCGCCCAGCAAAACCCGCGCGCGCTTTCTCGGATCCGAGGTCTCCACCAGCGGTCGCCCCAATTGCACGCGCCTAACTGACCCGCAATTGCCAAGTTATATATGCAGTCGCCCGTGCCCTTTGGACTCCACTTCATTTACGGTTTTTGGCTTGTATCCATCCCTTGGTGTCTACATGCATAAACCTTGCTTAAACTACATCCAAACCTGTGAAGATTTCATCGAATGGTGCCACATTGACAAGTGCTTCCCAGCGTGGCGCCATCATCACAACCGCCACACCAACAAGGCAAACTTGAAGTATTGCAAAAATTTGGATTTTCGCCAAAGATGCATCGAATTGTGGCAAGTCTTCTACAAAACTGCCTTTGTCAAAAGGAACAAGGTCCCTCTCTTCCTCGCCAGAGGAGCATACGCCAAGGTCAAACTTAACAAGCAAGTCGATTGGAGCACGGTCAAAGAAAGTACGTACATAACACGTCCAAAGAATGGTATCATTCCAAGGGGTGTTTTACAATTTTTGGAAGGTGGACTTGGAGCTGTTCGAAGTGCCTACAGAACTCAAGACCCAGCTGAGTTTGACACGGAGGAATCTAAAGAAGATGACGACTCGGATGGTACGCGGGCCCCAAAGGCAACAAGATTTGTAGGGCCATCTGTCGGTCCAACGGAAACCCAAAATGAAAATGGGGAGGAAGCTACAACCTCCAGGGCACGAACCAAAAGGCCAACTTCTAGTGGTTGTCGTTCAATCTCAAAAGTCAGACTTGCATCAAGCCTAACGATCGGTGTGAACGCGCCCTTGCCACGGCAGCCAGCGAGGGACGTCTTCGACTTTGGGCCAGACGAGGACACCCTCATGGAAGAAACTACTCTAGCTCCTATTCCTGCATCACTGGCGGGATCAAGTGAGGACATCATGGCCATGCAGAAGGCTGAGGGCTTATTGAAGATGAAAGATGCCATCATCTCTTCGCTACAAACTGAAATCAAGAAATTGCGATTGGAGTGCGACCGAAAAAATGGTTTTCTTGCCCAACAATCTATGGAACTACAACGCCTCAAAGACAAAGATCRCGACACTTTCACTTTGGCGGATATGGATGACGCTTTGGTCGAGCAAGACCTTCACAAAGTAGACAAGGTCATAGGGGACGTTACGAGCGATGTCTTGGGTTGTTCTCCTCTTCCAAAGAGCATGCGGTTTCCCAATATTCCAAATGGCGGGACGACCGACGCAATTGATCTCCACGGGACGCAAGAATCTCTCTAATATCCGGTACAAAACCCGATTGTAGCATCTCAAAACAATTTTGAACTCAAAGAGGAAAACAAAGTCCTTCGAGGGCAGTTGTCACAGCTGACGGCCACTTACTATCATTGAAAAGTTGTGTGCATTTTCTCCGTGGATAGATCACAACAAGTTGCAAAAGAGCTAGAAAAAGTGGCTAGAAATTTTGTTACAAATGCACCAAAACAAGAGAACGCCTAATGTCCTGGGCTTTCTTGGAAGACATGTTTCACAACGACATGTCCATGCTCGAGTTGCCCGAATAGGATGTCATAGATTGGACTCAAAATGGGTGGGACTACAAAAATCAAAARTCGAGCCATGCAGACGTCGTCAACCAAAAGCTRTTGTGGCYGCAGCSTRCTGCTTTTGTCTTGGACCATACCAAATGCCCCRTATGTCTYGAAGAATTTGGCYCCRAAGGAGGGTGGGCATTAGGGTCATGTGTGCATGTYYACCATCCTCAGTGTTTGCTCACGCAATGTTTGATCAGACGACGTTGCGTGATATGTGCAGCATTATTCCACGATCGCTTGTATGCGTTGTTCAATTTGACAACGTACATGCCTCCCTCTTGGGAACACAACGAAGACACCACCGCAGACCTCACAATGTGGGGACGAGACTTGATTTGGAGTTGGCGACAAGGCCAACATGATTTGGAAAAGGGCCTTGCGAGCTCGCAATTGAATTGGGAAACAGACCCCGAGGAAATCCTTCGAGTTGCACCGAGGCTCATGGGCAAGGGTCCGCAAAACGAAGGGAAGAGGGCATTCTTCTTCCAATGCTTAGGTGGACATTTCGACACGCACTCCGGAACCTTCAAATGGGGTCGGCATCCACAAGGGCATCGTTGGAATTTATAGGGGGAAAAAGTGGCCAATCAAGACGAGCATGCCTCTGTGGAAGACTTAACTGACATGGCCTACTTGGACTCTATGTACGGACCGTATTACCAAAGTCAAGCACTTGATTATTTGCTGGAAGCTCATTCTCCGCAGACTACAAGGACACTCCAAGCTCTAAAAGATTCCAACGTCTTGGATTCTATTTTGAATGCGGACGGACCGGCTTCATGAACGCGTGCACGGCGAAGGCTCGGGGTTGGAGAATCATCGACCTACAAATGTGGAGAAGGGAGTAGCTCCCAGACTGACCCGAGTCTAATAGACTAAACATGTTGAGAAATGAATTGACCTTGCCACGATCATTTCTTGTAATCCTGCAAACCAATGTAAGRCTTTAGTGATTGCSTACATTATGTATTTTCTGCTATGAGAAGTAAAATTTGGTGTTTTGGTATGTTCGACTTGTTTGACTTTCAGAGCCTCCTATCGTACTAAATGACTTTTGTACTTTTCTTTCGTCTTGCATGAACTCGAATTATATGAAGGCGTCTATTGGTGGTTTCCAATTGGAGGTTTCATACTAAAAATGATTTCGAGGGTCGATTGCATTTTCCATCATATGGGAGGAGTTGAGGATATTCAAAAGTCTTACAAGTAGTTCGAAACCTACTAAAGACCATTCATCACTTCATTCAATTCTCGTGAAGAATTACATATATATTTTCTAAACAATCAAGCATTCAATTTCTAATAATCACATGCGTGGAAGCGCTTCGCCTCTACAAGATGATAAAGCTTTTGTATAAAGCGCTGTAGGCAATCAAATTGCATTTGGTCTACATACCACATATGCTTGTGGTGTCCTAAACAAGAGGAATTCATATCATATTCTATTTGTGCATTCTATACAACGTCATATGTGTTGGCCCATCATGTTCAATTTATCAATCAAATGAATGAGCTTTTTGAAAAAACATCATAAACCAAACAATAGAAATTCGAAATTTCTTTATATACACAAAATCGTACAACATTTGCCAGCACAGGCTTGTTAGAATGCCATCAAAAAAAGGCATGTTGACACTATTCATCCGCGGCCTACTTCTAAGTGCTTTACGATTCGTTCAAGTAGTTCATCAAAATTGGCTCTAGCCCCACTCCACCTTCGGGTGCTTCACTGAATCCTATGATATCCCTAAACCACTTACACCAGTCCACATAATATTGTGTTTCAGCCTGCAAAGATTTGAATTCGGAGATGAGCATCGGCAGTTTCATCTCGTGGAACTTCACCAAATTCCGAAGCACTGATAACTCTTCACGACCTTCACCGTACT